>OZ035957.1:15201424-15447898 GCA_964034955.1 Orchesella flavescens | reverse complement strand
GTTGTTGAGAAGAGACATGAAAATACCATGCGTCACGCTCAGTAATATATGAAGAAAGGATACATTGTCAAGTTTGTCCCTTTGATAAAAGGATCATCTCATTCAATATAGAAAAAAACGTAATTTTTAAGTGGAATCATATTGGAAATTGGAAAAGAAAACAATGACAATTTCACTTGATAGGGGAAATGCCATTTTTCAGGATTTTGATAAAAATTTGGGGTCCTTTTTTGTGTAAATGTAAACAAGCCGTGTAGAGTAAAAACCATTAAAACCGGGCTTGTTGTTTTTGTCATTTTCTTCAAAGTCCTATACTTTCAAGTAAGGGGATGAGTCAATAGAAATTTTAAGAAAAATAGATTATATATCCTGCTGAAGTCCGTATCAAATGCTTTATTATTTGTCGTTTTTATTTTTTGAGGGCTTACGTTTTTGTGCCATTAAATTGCTTTAAGATTTTGAAAAATCGGTAGATTTTAGCTTAAGTCTCATTCTAGACTCAGTTCTAACATTTGAAACCATTAGAAAACTCGTATTTTTTATGATTTATATACATGGAATCATTTGCGCTTATGCGAATATGCATATCTTTCTAGCAACTTTGGACGTGGAGTTACATAGTATATAATACAACTTCCAACTAATAATATACTTATCTGTGTGCACATCAATCTGAAGTGCGATTTGTTGATATACCCGCTTAGAGTTTGATAACCACCAAATCATAACATCCGCGTTCTTGGTGCATTTAGCATAGCATTATTTGTCATTCAAATCCCAGGGTTTCCTATGCGAATGGAGATTGGCAGGTCATGAGAATATTTTCAGTTGAAAATAAAATAATTCATCAATTCTTCAAATTCTTTCCCATGAAAATCACGATTTAAAGCCTCTTTTTAAGCAGATTTTTCAAAGCCTTGAAAGTTTTTAAAAAGATTGAATTCTGACTTGTCGCAATTTCACAGAGACTGACACAACCTTATTGAATCTTTGCATAGTTCTATGCTTTGGTTTGTCGTGGTAATAAATGAGCTGATGAGGATTATAATTTCATGATAATTTCGGTAAAATACGGACAGTGAATGCACTTTTGCTACGCAGCTCCCAGTTATGTGAAGTTAGATTCATACATGGGCTATTAATAGTTTATTTCATTATTCCATGAGTTTTGGATTTCCACACGTTCCTCATACGTACGTGTTCTACTCCCTAGCATTTAGGATGTGAAAGATATAAAAAGAATTTTTGGATGTCTATTGGTGATTGCGAGGTTATTATGAATGACTGCGTAAAAAAGTTGCATAATTTTTTTGCACACGTTTTGTGATAGCATTGAGGATAATAGTGATTGCTCCGTCTTATCAGTAGAGAAGGCTATATAGTTATAAACAAATAGGGACGCACGTAATTGAGTTGATTTTAACAATCTCGTCCCAACCATGACACACTCTTACTCACATGGCGTAGTAATTTAATGTTATTTTGTTCGTGTCCTGATCCTACGGGTTCTACACATTGTGAATGTGAGAGAGAAAGGTTAAGCCGTGCTGACAAGTAAGTAATTCTCAGGATGGTAGAGTAAAATGTACTGGAGGATTTTCCTGTCATAAATCCTCTTCAACTGTACACTCACACAGTGCACGCTTGGGCTCAGTTTCTCCTTGTGTGTTTTAGTAGATGATGATGACCACCACCACTAGCACCAGCTTTTTCTACAAAACTACCACATCATCATCATCATCTAACACTGCAGCACAGCAATAATACCGTCAGCAGCTCTCTAACTTGCGTGGACTGCCGGACTCCAACTTGAGGTACCCAGTGAATATGACTTTGGTGGTGGTATATGGCAGTAATAAGCACGTTATCATCGTTCTCATCATGAGTTTTGTGGACTCCTTATTTTGCTTGCCTTAAGCTCATCTTCTTTTGCTTGATGTTCCAAACCAAAACCTTATTCTCTCACATCGTATTGTATTATACACACAAGTTTTCCCTTTATTCGCCAACCCACAAAAAGCTTCTTGTCATGACTGTTCGACAGAGAGTGGAAGGCTAGTTGAAATAGATGGATGAATTAAAGTTCGTGCCCTTAGAAGACCTATGAGGATTAACAACAAAGTCTGGAAAAAGGTCCATTGTCCAGCAAATGCGGAGAATCGCTTAGATAAAACTACATAAGGCTTGACGTAACATTACATGTTATATCATCAAAGCTTCTACTTCTCATTACTTCCTTTTTATTTCATTTGTATGTGGAGCTATTCCTGTTACTGAGAGAGGAAAATACAAATTCATAAAATTGTGGGGGATTGAGCTTTACTCTGTGAATAGATGAACAATGAGTCCAAGAAGGCCAAAGATCAATGCAATATATTAATACCCGTATAGGTAATGCATGCACAAGTAAGCTGAATATTTCTTTGCCTATGCATATTTTGTTTGTATTCCTCACGTTATCTTATGATACACTTGCTGACGTGTAGCACCCACCCATCGATTTTCTCCCAAGACCAAGATGAGTATGTAATTAGCAGGAGACAAAATGGATGCTCGTTTACCACCTACATATTGGCATTAACGGATGAGTGGGCGTATATGCTGCCGAGACAGGTTAAGGCGTTGAGCGTTGAGCATAGCGAACCAGACTTTCTTCTAGTTATTTCCGTCAGCTATTATGAAAGTAAAGGTAAAATATGGGAACGATGGTAAAAGTGGGAAGTAAATTATTCCTGAATGAATGAATGAATGATATGCTTTTATATGTCACTGAAAAATGACTCTAATAATGCTAAATCTAATATTACCTTATGGAATAAAATATTAAGCTCGCTCGAAGGTAAATGATTTAATAACAAAATTGGGAACGGAAATATACATACATCGGTTCTTAGTTCTTGCTATGGCGTATATGGAGTACGTTGATATAGCATACCTGCACACGCCTGCAATTATCAGCCCAATTCATCACATCACCGGATCGGAGTGGCAGATGAGATGATGACGGGTAGTATTTGACAGAAGGAGTGAGAGTAGTGGAGGCAATGAATTCAATGATGAAAATAGAAAGGTGGCAATTATCCATATGGACTGCTAACATGATTCTGACGGTTGAGTTTTGTTGATTTTAGAACAACTTTTATGAGGGTAATATTGGACATACGACCAAATGAAATGGATTTCATTTATGTTCCAGCGAATTCATTTACGACGGAAATTAATGTAATAATGACCATTTGGTGATTCTAACAATGATATGACATAATTCATGAATGAGTAAAACCATATCCCCTTGTATTGTGTTGACCAATGAAGCCGGTTCATTTACAATGGAATGGTGACAATGAATTAAGCTGATGAATGCATTCAAACAACAATGATATTTGTAATCCTTCAAACTCACGAGTATTCAACTGCTCGCATGAGTAGGCTGATAAGATACGCAGTACAGCGCTAGTAGAAAAAAAAATCATAAAAAAAAGATCGACAAAATGAGGATCTGAGGAAACCGGAAACGTGACTCATAAACATATCTTGCGTACAAAAGAGTTGGGTATGAAAGAATAAGTCAGGTGCATAAGTAAAGTGAATGGTTGCTTTGCAAGAGGGAGAGGCGTGTGTAGTACAGGTGTGAAAATTTTGTTTGGAGAAGGCGAAGCCGTTATCCATCTACAATTGAATGTCGACATTTTTTTGGGGAATTTTATGGCAGGTTGTTTGATCATCATTATGAATAACTCAAACTTGATAATTTTGTGCTTACGATTATTCAACTCCGAACTTTATTAGAGAATGTTATATGTATACGAATGACAAGTTTCATTAAAATTGCATATTTGATTATAACTTTTGCCTAATTAATTTTATACAGTTTTATATTTATAACTGATGTACAATAACTGATACACTTTATTAAATCGTGTTATGTTGTATGTAAGATGATTTTGTACGACTAAAACTAAGTTGATGATTTGTAGTACAACAAGGAATTTTATATTTACAATTTTTATCGATTTTTAAAATGTATTTATGGCTATTTAATATTTTTTGAATAGTAATATATATGTTAAAAACCGATAATGGTAAAATCTACATATATCTATATATATACAGAAAAAGAGTTTATATTGTTTAAAACTGATGGCTACAACAAAGTATTATTAAAACTTATGACGAACTACACTTAGACCTTATTTATTTGTTACATTTTCAAACTGACAACGAGTTTGAACTTTAATTGCACATGAAATATTAAACAAACAATGTAGGTGGATGTATTCTTAATACGTAAATTTTTTATACAAGATATAATATTCATAATCCTAATCTGTACAAGTATATATTTATGTGAATATACCTATCACCAAATAGCTACTACTACAGAAATCTTAAATGTCTTAGTAAAAAGTAATAAAAGTAAAAGCTATAAAGCTTTAAAAAAATGCGTGCAAATCATGATCATTATTATCAGACCCGGAACATTTTTTGAAAGTATAACATCAAGATCGAAAAAAAGAGAGTCAAAGCGTTGCAATAATTGTATGTAGGAACAATTTTTTTTAGATAAAACTGAAGTACAAAACTAGTAAGAAAACTTATGTGACAAAATCAGCCGTAGAAAATTGAAATGTGTTTATATAAGATAATATATTATTATGTACAATAAGCGGGTATAACTTAATATTATTTTGTTACACTCACTCCACAATATTTTTTGTACAAAGTGATGAAAACGGGTGACCTTTACTTTATTACTAAATTTATAGCGTCCGCTACTATACTTAACTTAAGGATTTTTAACAAAAAAACGACTCCTTATCATTATCATTCATGCCCTATTAGTTTATCGCAAGTGCAAGCATATGGGTGAAAATAACATGATATCAAATTCATTATCGGTTTTTCCCTGCTGTGAGTTTTGAATGGAGAAAGGAATACTTACAACATGATGATGCCCATGTCATTACAGGAAGAGTGACCGATTTGTCACGGATAGTTAGGCAAGGTTACAATACAACAAAACACTTTGAGAACAAATTTGTTGCCCTTTTCTCTCCCTGTATTCCATTATGTCATTACATTGTTATTGTTATATCATTACACCAAGAAGTAAAGAGATATTACACCATACACCGTGTAAATTTACACAAAAGCCATATACCTTGGTTTTCGACTCTCCTCTCCTCTCTACCTTTTATATTCTGTAGAGAAAAGGAGAAGCATTACCGGTTTCACCGTTCTTTTCCAAATTGTATGAATGGTGCAACTCCTGTGGCTGATGGTGATGGGGGGTTTATATTCATTCAATAAAAATGGATAATACTTTACAATAAGTAAGTGATGGTGGTGGTGGTGGGTTTGCGTTTGTTGCTTGCTTTTACATATTGCACGGTTTCAGGTTTCACTTTTTGTGTGACCGTCAATAAACCATGAAATTGGGATGTGATACCTAAAACCTAATACAGTATATACACATTATGCCCCATTACCATCATCAAGCCAAAAGCCAAGTTTTTTTTCATTCTTATACAATTTTACCTTTTGCTCCATACACTTTCCTAGCCAGCCTACGTACTTGAACATACTCGAGATATTCTAAAATATACATCTACAAATGGTTTATGGTGTAGTAGAAGAACTCATAGCTCAGCTCTCCCTTGAGTTGTAAGAACCTCTAAAATATGCTTTTTTTTTGGAACGACTCTTCTCTCTGCAATTGAAAGGTTTGGATGGAATGGAAGGTAAAAGGTATCATCGTTCGTGATGGTGATGCGATGAGGATGAATACGATGATGCATGGAAATGAAATGGCTAACAAGAACAGACATATATAATATAATGCGTCTCACTAACTGTGTGTCTGACTGATGGTGAGTGAGTTGGTGAATGAATGAGTGCCAAAAAGTGATGCAATCCATGTCAGGAGAGAAATGGGTTTGTGAAGTGTGATGTGATGATGCCTTTTTGTTATTGTTGTTGATGTGCCTTTTCTTCGATGCAGATGGATGGATGGTGAAGTGATGGGGCAGTTGCTGAAGTGCAGTTGAAGAATTATTGAGCGTTGTGGTAAAATGTTGGTTGAGTAGCATTTTAGCTCTTTGGTATATAAGTATACGACTTGGTACAGTATTTTTTTTTATAAAAAAAAGAGACAAAAAATTATAATCGAAATATCCCACCCCATTAGGAAGCTATTTCTAAAAGTTTTTACTTGCTCTGCTCACTTTTTGAAAAGACAATATATAAAACCCGTGTGGATCACATCACGGTCAGATAAAGACTACTTTACGTGTGGTTGTGATGAATAACACAACCATGTCCATTGTACCTTTAGCAAAAAGATGTCATGTCAGTTTCAGCTGGAAATTGTCAATAAAATAAAAATAAACCGAAAAATGTGAACAAAAATTGAGTAAAATTATTATCTTGAATTTTATTGGAAAGCTACTCAACGAGATGAAATAGTTAAAAATACAAAAGTTTAGATACTCAACAGAAATGCTTGGTAAAGACAAAAATAAAAATAAACCACCATCACCCTCCAAAACCATGTCCATTTCACTTGTACTTAAATGACTCACCAAATTTTGCAATTTCAAACTAACGTGTACATAAATGTATTTACTACTCATTCTTATTTTATGCATTAAAAATTCAAAATTACAATTATATTACACACCTACAAAGTTTTACGATTACGATGCGTTGTAATGCGTCGCTTCTTAGCTAAAAGAATCTTTTGGTATATATGCATTGTTACGTTACGTTATACGTGTCAGCATTTAATATTTTGTAGTTAGTACATCTAGTTAAATTCTGTGACTCTTTTTTTGCATCTTATTACTTGCTATTTTCCTTAATTAGCATCTAACTAGCTTCATACCTACCTACCTACTACTACGTTTCTGTACGCTCCAAAATTCTATGTTACGCTTACAATAATGCATCATCATCATCAATGCTCCTCATTTTTTTTACAGTTATCCTTTTTCATTACAAATTGTGAAAGTATGCAGTTGTAAATTAGTGTCAATTTATACTATGAATAATATTTATCATCGCCCTTACAACAACCGCTTTTGTGGTCAGCCCTTGCAGTTTTTCGACATATCCAAAGAGAGCGACGGAGAACGAGTGAGATAGAATAGAGAGAATCGAAACCCAGGCCTAGCATTAAGTTAACTACAAAAGGTTGAATGTGATGTGAGTGTAGTAAATAAAAAACATTTTTTGTTTTGTTTGGTACCATTACAAATAGAGCTTACGGCTTATACATATATATTTCCTATTAGTACTCAATTAGATGATTTCACTTCAGCAGACGGACCATGCATTCTTAGAACTACTGCGCGGTACCACAAGACTGTACATCACGTAGAATGTATTTTTATAATATGCAATTTTTTGTACCTGTCGCCTGTCAATACTTATTCTTATAACTAACTAACTATACATATATTATATGTAGATGTGTGAGGTGAGTGTATACTTCTCTTAAAGCCATATTCTGTTTCAGTCCACAAAAAACTTTTCCCACATTTCTATTGTACTTTTTTTCCCTTCAAATACACTCTTCTTGTGGGTGATGCGATCTATGGGTAATTAAATTTAGTACAAATACGAATGTCATATATGTACATATACATGGTTTGGGTCACACCTGCTTCTGATGGTCCGTTGCTATTTAACGAGCAACTTTAACCTTGTTTTGTTTGTATCTCCTTTCAACAAAATACATCTGCAACTACTATTCATTATATTATGGCTTTTAGTAATGTGATGATGACATGACGAGCAGCACTCGACTCAATAATTGTCTGTGGTACTGATGATGATGGGATGTGATGTGATGCGACAATGCATCGGTACAGATTCAGATGTTTTAAAATATTTTTTTTTCAATGACTGGCTCAACTCAATTGGCTTGTTTGACTTTATGAACATAGCCCACTTTTAACTAGACACACGATTGATAGAAAAAATGACTGCTAATTATAAATTTACATATTATATAGTATATATATATAGTTAAAATGCAGTTTATGTACAATATAAAAAGTGTTTCGCGTCACAAAAACATGCAAAGGGGAGGATAATATTAATTAATATACCGAGTGAATGAGACCAGATAATTCGTTAAAATTGTCAAAAAGTTGTAGAATACACACATGTTGTAGTATTGTATTATATAGAATTTGTTTTTAAAAATGATGTGGTGTTTTTTAGGTATATTCTGTATGGGTTGGTTGGTTGGGTATAAAATGAAATCAGTAATTACTGGGATTAGTACTACTATAATTACTGTTACTGTAACTCCACTTTCATGAAGCGTTTCCCGCAGGTAAGTGATGGTACAAATGTGTAGTATTGTAAAGTGACTCCTGCACGGATGGATTGTTGATAGCACCAAAATAGCCTCCGTATGTGTTATGCATCAAGTCAGTGGCATACCTGCTCCCCGATCCCACCTCACTTGGAATCAGTGACTTGATCGAGAATGGGTGAGCTACAGCCTGGGCAGCCTGGGCGGCATATGCCAAATGAGTATGAGCTTGTTCCCTTGTCATATGACTCATGTGAAGCATTGAGGGAAGTTGACCAGAGTCACCTAAAGGATGCCTATGATGAGAAGCTGATCCCAGTAACCCTCCAGGAATTCCACTGGCACCCCCTACTCCTCCACAGTCAGATCCACCTCCATTCCCAAGACTATCCATTTTATCCATTATGATTGAGTCATCATGAGGACTTCCTGCCCCACTATGATCTTTGGTGGTACCATGATTGTTGTGCATAAGATGATGTGGGTTCCCTGGACCGGGGTGGCCTGAGAGGGTCATCAGTCCTTCAAGATGTTGACCACTGCCTTCATGACCACGATGTATTCCTCCACCACCATGGTGAGGATGATGCTGACCAGGGTGGCCAACGTGATCAGAGAGCTTTCCGTGGCTGTTGTGATGGCTGTGATGAAAGCCATTTGGAGAGCCATCATCATGATGACTTGACAAGGAACTTGGAGGAGTTGTAGCTGAACCGTGGTGACTGTGATGGTGAGTTTGATGGTGGCCACCACCACCACTACCTGGGGGCGTTTGTTGTTGGTGCTTTCCACTTGATGACTTGCTAGATACCAGGTTATTGTTGTTGTTATTGGTGGATAGAGATGTTAGGGATCCTGTAGAACCATTACTGCCACCTGAGGTGGAGGATATTGAATGCTGTTGATCTTGACCTTGAGTTGTACGATGAGCTGCACGCACGGCTTCTTTCTTGTCATCTTTGAAACGTTTTTGACGACGGAGGTAGCAGCCGTTTTCAAACATGTTACCACTATCTGGGTGCAGTGACCAGAAGGACCCTTTCCCTGGCCTGTCAGGGGTTCGAGGAACTTTAATGAAGCAGTCATTGAAGGAGAGGGAATGACGTATGGAGTTTTGCCAACGTTGTTGATTCTGACGGTAGAATGGGAAATGGTCCATGATGAATTGGTAGATTTCTGAGAGTGTGAGCATCTTGGTTGGTGCACTCTGAAACGCCAATAATAAAATAAAATTTCATAATTATTATACTTTCCAATGAATAGATTCATAATACCAACTAATCTTTAAAAAATAATACGGGAAGAACTTGTACTACAATTTTTATTTTTTATGGACTACTACTGGACCAACTTCATAATAAACTTGCTTTTATTTTACTGTCGCGTCTAACGCTCCCCACCATGATATATGCGAATCTACCCGTTCCACGCATATGATACCAAATGCTCACCAAAAAATCATGACATACTTGAGACACGTCAGCAGACAAGTACTTTTCCCCAAAGCTAGGATTAAAAAAGGAAGTGAAGAGGTCTTTTCTACTTTATTACTCTGCTTGCAGCATTTTGAAGGGATATATATTATTGCCAGATTTTCATTTGTATTCTGCAAGTGTGTGTTGTGTTCATGCAGACGCATTGAGAGCTAAATAGGATATGAACAAAAGAGCAGGCAAAGACACGGTTGCACACCGTGACAGCTCTAGCTGAAATCCGGGTATTTATCAAGTTTTTCAACCCAACTAAAAAAAGAAGCTCACGTCTACATTGATTGTATTCAAAGAAATGTGTGCATAATATGCAGTTTACTGCAGGCACACACACAAGTCGTCCTCAAAGCCCTCGTTACGAGGAAAATGGATTCCGTACAGTGTTACTTAGCATGCACAGAAATCATACGCCGTGGTGAAATCACAGTTTCAGCTTTTGCTTGTTTAGTCTAGTTTCCAAAAGGCATGAAATAGGCAAAGTAGTATGAATGCCTGAAATGAAGTGATGAACTGAAAGGGCGTCATCAAGAATGGTACTGCTACACTACAACTGCACAACATATACAAGCAAGGGAAACAGGGATTTTTGCGTTTTATTTGCGGATCAGCTTAGCCTTCTGCTCGACTGAACTTCAACAACTTAACTCTTCATCTCATAAAAATCTCTAGCATGGTACAAACTCCAAGTTCAGCAGTTTTACTCTACTACTCAACTCGACATGCCAACTAAAAACTATTTGGTGCAAGCCAAGGATTTAAAAAAAAGTTGCTTACATTACTGCAAATGAAATGCATTTACATCATGCAAAAGCAAACGTACCTAACTACAGTAGTTCAAATTAAAAATGAAAATTTTTTCAATATGATCCTATCCAATTTTTAAACTATTTAAATATTTTCACTCTACTATTGCAGCTTTTTATCGATTTTTCCTTCCCGGTTAACTGTCATTCATGGAAAACCACATTTGACATTGCGTTACAAAACTTTCATGTTTTGGAAACCCTGTACAAAACGCACATAAGCTTTTGTAAGATCAAACCAAAACGCTAGAATCCGTTCAACTCCCCTTTCGCCCTTCCCTTCAAATTAGCACCGATTTATTCATCACAAATCATCGTCTCTTTTGAAAACTTCCCCTTCTCACTTTTCCTTCCCCTTCGGTATATATATATTCGCTTTTATTGCTGATTCTGCTGGTTGTTGCTATTGTTGGATTGAATGAAACCCGTCGTGATATTATGAGGATATTCCTTCCCCACCAATTTATATAACTTTCATTCTTCTCCTAAGGCAGTCTCCAGATTGCATCAGTAATAAATAAAATATTGTGCATCATGATGATGATGATGTTTCCATTCAACATCATCCTAAGTTTAGAAATACCAAGCAAGCTATATACTGTGTATCCTCTAGAAGAAGATAAGCTAACGTGCATGCTATATGTTGGAGGATGAAATGGTAAAAGCATTGAAGGTAAGTATTATATTTGTGTGTATAAACAAAACACTTTATGTAAATTCGCATATTGCTTCAATAGTCAAAGTGCCTTCTATCTTTTTTAATGCTGCGTATCAGTCAAAGGAATAAACGTTTTATAAAACTTTGATCATCCCCTCTCTCTACAGGAAACGACCCTCTGCTTTGTTGCATGATAAAATGAGAGAACGCATTCATCATGCACATGAATAGTAGTAAGTAGTAGCAGCAGCAGGCGGGTGATATTTTGATCCGATATTGTTCACAACAGCGAACACCCTTTGGGTTTTCATTGTATTGAATAAATTGCGTGATTTGTGATTCTTGAGTATAACAACCGCTTACTCCTTAAATGGTATTTAGATCGTTACTAATTTACTAGAATAAAAATGTCAATGGTCATCATCATCATTATGTATGCTGAAGATGATTTTTATAAAAGTATCTAATGGGTGGTACACCTGAATTAATAATAACTATTAATTATTTCCATATTTTTTTTACGCATTAGAATACTTGTTAAAACTGATGCTAAGGGGGTAAGGCTGCTAAATGTTTAATTTGGGGCAATATTTTATAGTTTTTTCTTCCTATGGTCAACTTTGTTAAGGTATACAATACTGAAGGTAGGAGGAGGTGTATAGATAAAACGAATAAACGCAAGTATTTTTGGTGTAAAATATACTGTTTGTGTAAACAACCTGGGATATGATGCATAATGCAGGAAGCTGATAAGAAATGGGTGGCAATTTGAATGATTCAGCGAACTCTAGCTCATGTTTTATTTATCTCATTCAATACCGCATCATTCATTATCTATTTAATGGAGGAAAATAAAAAAAATGATCTCATCAGATATCTCCTATGTATAACAACAACCCTTCCATACATATCTTCAATTTTATCAAATGAACGCCACCGGGATCGAGAATTTCGTGTGTGTTCGTCTTTTCCCCTGCTATATACATAATTACAATTTGCGTCAACCAGCAGCCAAACATGTATATATGTATATGCGATCGATTCGGACAATGATGGTATTGCATTTTTAATAACCACATAATAATGTTATGCGTAATGACCCCGCAGGTTGAAAAGAGAGTAGCAAAATATGACGTCTCATATTCGGTCGGTGAGTAATTAAATTATATTATCCAGAAAAAAAGTAAAATGAAATGGGGCATTGGACAATAAAGATAATTATTTCAATCAGATCTAGAGCTGTTTCATCCTTTTTTTTATAGCGCTTCAATTGAAGCACCCAAAAATGATAAGAGTATAGCTAGATACGCAAAATGGCTAAATCTGAATTTAATTACGAAAATCCTACCGGATGAAACCAAATTTTGAATCTAAGAATTCAATGCTGTTTAAAAGATATGAAAATTTAAAAAAAACTGAACTGATATTGTTTTCCAAATCTACCAAGGAATTGTTGAAATGAAGAATGGTATGTATGCGTGGATTACACAGGATGAATTTCGGAAGCAAGACATGATATTATAGTTGTAGTATTTTAGATGATAAAATGATAGTACGCATGTATGAAAGAAGACGGCATCCACACATTGTAGTTACGCATGGGGCGTTGTGATACTACCGTGGTATAACAGTATGTCTACTACTCTTATTCTGCTACTGCGCTTTGTAGCCTATGCATTTACTAAGGATTCTTTACTCAATTCCAGTTTCTTAAACTCTAGTAAATTAAAATATCATAAACTCACCTGGATAGCCATCGTAATCAACGAGATGTATGAGTACGGTGGTTTCGCATGTGTATAGCTTCTTCTATAACTCTTTGCTGCAGCAGCTGCGGCCGCGGCAGCCGCAGAACTGGCGCTGCTAATTCCATTAGAAATCACAGAAGAATCTCGGAAGCTGGTAGAGCCACTTCGTTGTAAGGTAGGACTCGGGCCACCTCCATTGTTGAGGCTGAGATTGTCACAAGAGCCCGCAGAATTCATTGCGCTGACCCCATTATAAAGTCCACCTGAAGCTTGACTACCACCACCACCTCCGCCTCCGTTCATGCATTGACCTCCTCCCGAACTAGGGGAGCCCATGCCACCATATGAATTCATTGTTGGTGGTGACATGCAGGCTCCTGGAGAACCAAACTGGGCACAACTTGCATTCACATATGAGGAATTCATTAGGTAGGCTGGTGGTGGGGAAAGTGATGTTTGTCCTTGGAGACCCCCATTGCTTCCACATTCCGCTGAATAAATCTTTTGGGGCAACATGATGAAGTTGAAATTATCTTTTTCTCTTGAAAATTTATTGCAGATTTCTTTTCTTGTAAACTTTTTTTAAAGTCTTAGAGTTTAGATGGAATCATTTTTAAATCACTTGTTGAAAAACCAAAACCTCTTGTTGAATAAACTTTGGTTGGTTGTTGGTATATATTATTATTGTTCAAGCTTTCAAATTAGTCTTATTTTCCTCAATATTTTCTCAAGTAAATCTATAAATATTTTCACTCACAAAAACTTTTATTGCTATTATTTCTAAGTAATTGTTGATCTGGTGTTTTTAGTTTGACCTCAACAAATCAACTGAATCTTTTTTATTGTCACTTCACCTGTAAAATAGCAATATTAACACACAATCAATTGAACACTGTGTCACACGACGGTAGTCACTATATTCTCATCATGATTTTTTCTCATCAACAAAATTGTGTACACACAGAGAGCCCAATCGTTTTCCGCGTTGTTTGGGAATGATGACCTTTTCACCAATTTTAGATGAATATTATAATGTTATTCTTTTAAAGTTTACTTTGCAAAAATCGTACGACCGACCGGACTGAACTCTCAACTATACACCAAAAATATACGAATGCTTATGATTTGCAAATCTAGCTGTAATCGTTCACTGTTTCATCATCCCATCAAAACATTCAGGAAAGGATTATTGATAGTTCAATATAAGTGCTTGTCGTCCGCAAATACCTTTCTTTTGTTATCTTTTGTTGTGCAAACTGGTTGTTGAACTTTCGTGGTAAATTACCTTTCTACATGCAAAACAATATGCAATACGTATATATAAGTATATTGCATTTACTAAGGCTCAAATAAATCAGATCAGTTCCTCATTGATGAACGAATTTTTACAGCGCAGAAAAACTGAGAATGAGATTTCACTAAAGTACACAAAAACTGGACTACATATATATATGTACCTTTATTGTTCTATTGGATTTGGAGCACTAAAATGTCAGAGACACTTATTGGTTTTATCAATCCAACTGGTAATCAACAACTAAACACGGAAGAGATTTTTTTGGTTATTTGACCAGTCATCAGATCACAAAGTATATGATGTGAATGTATTCAATAAAAATTGCTGACGCTATATGTGTTTTTCTATACCAGGAAAACAAATGTCCAAGCTGGGTGTGACTAATAGTCATCTAATATACATACATACATACGTTTGTATATGTTTAGGTATATGGTGAACCGATCCTTTTTCCAAGATGATGATGATGATGATGATAAGTCCTTCAAACTCTAAATTCCATTACTCACCAATGTGCATTGTACAAAGAGAAACGTTTAGGGCTCCTTGTTGCTCCGCTTTTAGGCCCAAGAACAAACAAAGGCTCTTCTCTCTCTTTTTCTCTTTTCTGAAAAACAAAGAGTTCACTGTCTCATAACATGATAATTCGTGTGTTGACAATGTCTAGGAGGAATGCATTATAGTAATGGGAACCGAATTTGTAACACTTCATTTTTATGTATTTTATACTACGACACAATGAAATGACACAGACGATAAAGCTCAAATGTGCAAAGTACAAAAAACGCATAGCATTCAAAGTATTCCTATTTGTATCGTATCAGACAAAAAAAGTGACAAAAACAGGGCACAAAATCCATAAGCTCGGGCTATTGAACTCTTAATTTAAAAAGTATATATATGTATTTTTTTCTGTTGATTTGATCTTGATAAGCAAGTAATATGGCAGATAAATACTTGTGAATGAAACAACCTTTCTTTTCCAGTCGTCTGCATTGGATTGGAATACGTGATCTTGCAAGCAATTACGGGATATTATATGATATATATTTTATTTTGTACGAAAAAAAAATATGTTATAATGCGGAGGATGTCTACCTACGAGTATCAACTATTATTATTATCAGTCATTCTCAGATATTCCCTTCCCCTAACCTCGTGCTTGTATCAACTTGTGTCTGGACTTTTATTCATGAAAATAAAAAGAGTGGCAAAAGACGTCATTGACTCTCACTCGCTCTGATTTCACTGGACAACATCATAACAACAGAATAATATTCTATACTGTATAGTGAATATCCATATAATAAATTGTATACATAGCGTTGAACGTGGAAAAAAAGTCAAACACGAGTTATAAGTTCGAGTTCGTTCAAATGAAAAGAGTAAATGACTGATAAATGCAAAGCTTCAACTCAAATAAATACAGTTTACTTAAGCTCGACGATAGAAAAATGGGAAGGTGTGAGTGATGTGATGATACAAGTGGATGTTTGCATTAAGTAGAGCAATCATAACACACGTAGCCTGGGAGGATTCGAGATACGATACAATATTTTGCCATATATTTGCTTTCACGATAGAAATACAACATAACAAACAATTACTAAAATAATGAAGTCTAAAAAAGCTACCTTTGATTGAATATAATAAATAGTACGTGTTTAAATTTAACCTACCTTCCCACCGGAAGCTAACTGCCAAATAAGTTCCAAGAAGGGTGTCTGAAAGGCTTTTCCCAAATGAGCTGAATGACTTGATTTTTACTAGGAAATGTTATTACTCTCAAATGAAGTAATCAAATCATGCCTGTTGTGCTATTTCAGTTCACGTATGAGTGTCGTTGTCGTCGTCGGTCACTTCAAATCAGGATCTCGCTGGCTCCAAGTAACTTTTAATATCAGTAAACTCTCTGTCCTTATCAGTTTTTACTGAAGGCTTTTATCAGGGAAATTTTTCCGTTCACAACAACCAAATCCACTGCATCGAGTATGTTATAGCATAATACATTTGTCATCAATGGATAACAACTACTAACTCACAGTTTGGGGCAATGAGAACACATCACATAACAACAACGCAATTGTTCCGTTCTACTCTCGTTTAGGTCCTTTTTACATTCTTCTAATCTCACTCCAGCTTGATTTTGTTGTAAGTGTCCAATCTTACTTATTATTACAGATAAAATATGTAATAAAACCTTATGGCAGTCGTTTAGTCATCAATAACGTACCGTCAAAAAATACTAATCCTTCCTTCTTTAGGCATACACAGCTTCTTGCCGAAAAGACCAACAACGCTGGTTTTTGGTGTCGGGGTTTTTGAGTTGAGAAAAAAGGCTAAACAGTCAGCAATGAACGGGAGACGATATATTTAAAGAATGTTTTTTTAAAGAGGTTATTATCGTCGGTAGATACCGCAACACATGTATATTATTTGTAGATTCCTCCGTGATGACTTCGGGGGACGAAACTAATCTGTCGGCAAAAAACAGAGCACAAAATGTTGATCAATAACTTACGTTCCTCTATGACTAACTCCACTTCATTTATGATAATGCAATTATTGTACATATTATACACACTATCCAGAATTCAAACACAACACACAATTCTGCTTAAGTTGCATTTTTGCATTCCATTTTACTGGAATTTTATCACTGCTTAAATAGTACACAAGCTTCATGCAGCCAAATAACATGACGTGAAAAATTGCAACGCAAAATCGTTTTATAATATTCATGGGAAATGATAAGAAATAACTGGGCGACTGCTCCAGTTTTCCAGGTACAACACAATTACTCTTACTTGCTTCAAACAAGGTGCAAGTGGAAATGTGTGGACAAGGAAAGAATGCATTAAACGATTTCAAATACTTAGGTACTTAATTGTGCAACGCGACGCCTGTGTAATTTGAAAGGACTCAAGTTAGAGAAAGAGTGAGACCGAGATAAACATCAATCTGGACAAATAAAAATAACGCATGCAAAGATAAAAACTATTATCACTCCCGAAAATAACAAAATATATATGATCTCGTCCGTACAGCGTAGAATAATGCAATGAATGAAATATACATATATATATGCATGTAACTCCCAGTAAAACGAATTGAGGTAAGGTGACGTGATGCCATCCTAAATGAACCGAATAATTTGCGAGAATCATGTAAAAACATCCTTATGATTGTGAAATAACATTCCGTTTCGGCTCATTATACTCCACCACAACTTTTTACGTATTACTATCAACCGGCACAAGTTATAGTAGGTCACGGTAGTTAACTGGATATACATACATATACCATACCACCCACCAATTTAAATAATCAACATGATCACTTGATTCAACAAACAAGAACAAATGCAATGAATCATTTACATTACTCAAGTGGGTAATGTAAAACAAGTTGAATAGATTTGGAAACAAATACATCAATATTAAATATTAGTTTTTATGCGTATTGTATATTTGTAAAAGTAATCTTAATATAACTGTGTCAACCATGAGGTTTTTTTTCACCTATCTATCTGTACAGCAATATATTCTTCCTACGCATTTTTTTCAATTTTGTATGTATGCCATCAATTAGAAGATTTTTATGTTTACACTTTAACCATAGACTTCACAGTCAGTATAATTTATATATTGATTCCAAATATTTTCCCCGGAACAACAATAATATTTACCCAGGTCGTTAATAACTCATCTCTCTCGATGAGAGAATATACCTGTGCAAAGCGAGAGCACAGCAAGCTAAAATAAATGTTTGCCCAAAGTGCATAATTTTGTAAATAGAGATGGCATGTGGGAAACAAAAGAATAAGACCACACCATACCAGTATTTTTCTACCCCTTGATATATATATTAACAAGTTTTACTTATGCAATCGAAATTATTTCTGTACTTGTACTAGTTTTAAATGCAGCTATGTGTATGTCTAGTCTTTGTTTACTTACTGCAGCCACTCTACTGCTCCTCTTCTCAATTACAAAGTAAGTATACAAGTGATTCAATATATATGGATAATCCTAATTTTCTTCTTCACTCATTTTGGTTACTTTTCTTTCTCTTGCCTGATCTTGTTGATGATGAGGATGATATGAGTACAAGAAGAGGAGTATGCAGGTAAACAGCAGCAGCAGGCTGTGTGTTTGAAAGAGTGAACTAAACACACACTCACTTGTTCATAAAGCTAACAAAAATGTTTGTCAATGCAATAATAATGCAATGTCAGAGTCAGCCAAAGCTTTTTGAGCGAATGAAGACGAGAAAAGTAAAGCAAAGAATGAAGTAAAGTGGAGATAAATAGTAAGAGACTACTACTACTACTTCTCTTTAACTACTACACACAAGCCAACCTCTCTAATATAAATGTAGATATTATGTGAGTATAAATAGAGATGTGCATGTAGTACACAAATACACAAACAGAGAAACGCACAC
Source organism: Orchesella flavescens (assembly GCA_964034955.1). Lineage (NCBI taxonomy): Eukaryota > Metazoa > Arthropoda > Collembola > Entomobryomorpha > Orchesellidae > Orchesella > Orchesella flavescens. The sequence goes on along the minus strand of OZ035957.1, from coordinate 15,429,133 downwards.
AATCAATGATGATGATGATGATGATGATTATAAATACATACATCAACTGCTAAAGTCAAGTCAAGTCAGTAACCAAACCAGAAAAGCCACACTTTTTTTTATATTTAGTATGAATTTATATGTATAAACATAAAGTATACAAATGATGATGATGTTGATGAGGATGATGTCCTAAAAAACTAATACTCTGTGTGGTGGTGGAAGAAGAAAAAGAGAAAAAAATATACAATGTGTACCCGTTTGCTTTCCTCTCTTGCCCTCTATTTCCCTTCTTGCACTATTTCTACAAAACTGCACTTATAATAGTTAAGCACACAAGAAACACACACATCCAATCCAGCAGACGGGTAAAAGTAGGAAACGGGTGAGGAGAAAGTTTGAGTTAAATTTTTTTTTGTAAATGTTGAATGTTTATATTTGCTGTATTATTAGTTCGTTTGTTGAGGAGAGTGATGGTACTTTTTGGGGGGCTATGCTTTGAATATAAATATATTTTATGTACCTTTGATAAGTATATGTATACTCTTCATACTTACTGGAAAAATAGAAGAATAGAATGAATGCAAGGGAGACAAACACCAGGGCTGCTGATGTTACTAGTGATGATGATGATGATGATGATGGTGATAGCTTGGCTTCTAAAAGAGTAAAGTAAGTATTTGCTCTCTTTCTCTTTGGGATATACTCAAATTCAGGGAGACTCGTCGACATCGACACACACAGTTTCACTTTTTCGTAATGCTTGTCTTTCGATGTTCCTTTCAACAAACCTCTTCTCTACCAACCAACCAATACTGAATGGTAGACGAGGAAGAAGCATAAAAACTAGAAAACCTGCCTGGCCTGGCTTTGCTTCGCTTGCTCTTGTGTGTGAGTGTGTGTCTGCAACTCTGCTCTCAGCTCGTTTGCTTCACCTCGCTAGACTCACTCAATAAATGCTGCACACACAAACGCTCTATGTATATAAAACCCTGTCGTATAGAAAAGACGAAGAGAGGAGTAGTATGATGATGCTGATGATGTGATGTGGTTTCGTTTGGACAGAAGGACCATGTTACGTGTGTAACATGAGCATTGTACAAACTTACACACAAACTTTTCAAACTATCTTTCAATATCCGTATCAAAAATCCTGGTCTAGTGTGGGGAGCACCGTTTGGGAGGCATGCCTCACTTCGTTTAGAACTTCCCATCATCGCTATCATCATCTTACGGATTCGATTCTATTATATTATATGTATGCGACAAAAATCCTAGACTGTATAGAGCCCACTAACTTGCAATTCCCATAAAAAATCACTATCCTTTAACTAAATTCTAATATAAAGGACGTATTATAGCTTCAATGAGATTTGTTCAGTCAATGACATTTACTCACTGAAACAAAACAATCAATATTGATTTAAAATGAGGTAAAAATTATGCATTCCACCAACATGACAAGAACTAAGAACAACCAACGAGAATTTCGTGCTTTCCTCATCACACGACGCTGTAAGGCAGTCTCGTTTGAGGAAGCTGTGATAATATGTGATGATGCATTTAAGGGGTTTTTGCATTTGTAAACGAACCCAGTGCATTCTTAATGAATTCAAAGGGAGCACAAGAATAATATTGGTATTTACCTTCGGATTTAAGTAGTTTACTCTCTCCTTGGTGCCATCATAATCACATCGTCAACATGCTTCACGTACTCAAATGTGTGTGTGTGTGTATATATGTGTGTATATCATTCACCTTCACCCATCATCAAATACTCAAGTTTACCTTTCTAATATGTGTGTGTACTCTCCCTGACATTATATCTAGTCGAATGAAAGTACACATATAAAAACACTCCGAAAATATTTACACTGAACTGAAAAGTACCAACAAAACGTCGATGGTGATATGATGCTGTACTCTACTGTGGTTGATTATAATTCTCTGCAGCTCCTTTTCCTTCTCTAATTTTTTTACTGGCTGCGCTTTTTACTTTACGCTGGAGTTTTTGTATGTATGTATGTATGTATGTAAATTAGTAAGTGAAAGCTATACCAGTTTGTTTTACTTTTCAATCAGGACTCCAGTACAAATATAAACACACGTAAGTTGTACTTGTACTCTCTCGTAAGTACGTTTGTATTAACATTAACCAAGTGTGTGCACTCTGCTCTTTTGTATCAGCAACAAGTAGCATAAATAGTATTATCCCCAAAAGTAAAACAAAATTAAACACACAATCTAGTGTCAATATCAATATTAGTTCTTGCAACGTGAATCATAGGGGGCTATATGAATTATAAACATATGTAATAGCTGTAGTAGTAGTTTAGCCAGATAAAGAGTGAAAGAAAAATATGAGCATGGGAGAAAATACATATAATTTGGACAGGTAAAAGTAATTTTCTTCCTTGATAGAGTGATATATAGTCTCTATTTACAAATGGGAAATCAAGTGAAGTCAACAGTTTTTTAATCGGTGGAACAAGCTAATAAGGCATATATACATATAGCTTAAACAGAAAAATTTATTTCCTTTCACCTTTCAAAATCAGATTTATCCGAGTCTGCGGTCTCTATGATTTGACTTGTATGCTCTTCTTGTAAAAAGAATTTAAGGAAAGAAAGTATTTTTTTTGTTAGTATAACAATTTTTTTACCCAAATTAAATATTTACTTACTTGATGATGATGATGATCATCATCATCATCACCATCTCAAAGTAAAAAAACAAACCAATCAAAAACTTTTTTTCTGGTTAAAAATATCAACACCAAAGTGTGATTGGAAGTGAAAGCAAAGAGCAATTTTTTTTGGATGAACTGATAAAAAGTTTAGGTTAGGTGTGATCTTTTTTTAACCCCAAAAGGGAAAAAAAATTTCTTCTTTGAAATGAGCAAATGATCAAATTAACATTAGTACTTAATAGGTACACAAAAACTTTTCATTTGAAACAGAAATAAACGCGCTTGTCAAAAAACGAGTTTGGATCAAACAAACAAAAATCCAATTCAACAACATTGAGGACGATGATGGTGATGATGATGATCATGATTGAAAGATATTTCTGTGAATGAAGAATGCACATACACATTGGTCCTCATACTCTGGATCTAAAAATCAGAAGGAATCAACAGGCCTTTTTTCTCCTTTATTTGTGCTAATAATGTAAATCTAAAGTCTATATTTGTCTTGTTCTCTCTCTTTCTTGTCATCATCATCGTTCCGAATTGTGTACACATTGCAGTATACACCATCATCACGACGACTACTTTTCTACCAAAACGAGACTACCTACCACCCGTGTGCTCCTGGTATCTTTTGATGATGACGATAGTATTTTTTATACACTGATATATATAAGTAAGCACATTCATTTGTATTTGTACGCACTATTCATATATATGCACATGCTAAGAGATGAGATGAGCAGACACGGCGATGAAAATGTGATGATGATGATGAGGATGATATGTGTACTCAATAAGTATAATAACCTGTGCATTATAAATATAGAAACTAGTGAGAATTGATCTCTTTAAATGTTCTCAAGAGTTTGATTTGGGCGTGTGGTTGCAAGTTTATTTAGTCAATAAGCTCTTCTTCACTCTTTCTTTGCTTTCGTCTCTTTTTAAGGAAAAAATATACTCATAAATGTTTGCACATGCTGCAACCAGAAGTACACAAGATTTCCGTTTTATTAGTAGTTTCGTTCTCTGTGTGTGCACACACAAAACATGTACCATTTTCGTAACAAAAGAAAGATATCTTGTTTTCTTAACTTTTACCAGATTCTCTTGTGTTTGTGGCTGTTGTGCTAAAATTGGGTTTATTTGACAATCTCGAAGCGTTGGGGAAAACAATGGTGCAATAAAAGGGAATGTAACTTTTACTTAAATAAAAAAAAGTATCAATCTTTGTTTCAAATTGCTTCATTCCATATATATATTAGGAACCGCAGAACCAATTTGTTTTACTTTTGAACTCCCTTTGGAATTGTAATTTGTATACGAGATTAGATGAAAGCATATATAGCGTCACAAAGCAGTTGAGGAAGGAAAAGGAATAATAGAAAATTAATGGCATGAGAATAGCAACACAAATACAGTAATATATAATGGATCCCTAGAAAAAAACTTTATTTTACCTTAGTTTACACGGAGGATGCCGGAAAATGCAACAGAGTAAAGAAGGGCACGAATGAATGACCAGATATCGTGCGTAGTTATTCCTCTATTCTTTTTTTTATATATCTGTATTTTATACTATGAGTGAATTGAAGAGAGAAAATAATTGTCAAAACAAACAGTGCACGTGGGTCTGTACACAACCCATATGTGTGTTTGAGCTGGCTAAACATCATAAAGCAAACTGACGAATTTGGGAAAGTATTCAAGTGAAGTTGTATAAAAAGAAGGGAGGCAAACCTGGAAAAAAATGTTGGAGCATTGAGAGGGTAGTAGTAGCAAAAAAAATACGATGTAAAGTATAAGAACTCATACCAGGATAGTTTGCTCCATTATATGAAGAAGCAGTTTATACATGACTCCAATACAATTTAAATGGATATGGTGTCTTTCAGTACTAAAACAACAAAAAATGCACATTTTCTTTTTCCTCTACCAAAACTTTTCGACTGATGCCATCCATTCAACTTTCAATATAAAAAGGATATTGTTATATGGTATGTGTGTGACTCACTACTATCTATGTAAATGCCCGTTTGGTGAGAGCTAGATGATATTGCAGCTTCAACACATAACATTACTGTTATAATGGTAATGGTAGAACACTACGTTTTTTATCCTGAATTTTATTCTTCTCATCGACTCAAGTTCTTCCACATGAGCTAAAAAAAGTTATGTATGTGTAAAACGTTCACGTAAAACGCAATTGCTTTTCACCATTGGTCATTCCCCAAGTAATAAAGTGATCATATCCTTAATATCGAGCTCCACATGGACTGACTGCTGGGCTCCCGAAAGATATTTATAAGTATATAGCATGTTGTACATTGTATGCATACATGTAGAGAGAGTCCAAGCCCAATATGTATAAAATGAAGCTTCAAGCCCGCTCTAGCTGATGCTTTACTCGCCAACATGGGTAATATCAGTGTTCAGTTGAGCTCACGAAGGTTGCTCCGCCTGCGCATGGGGATGGAACGAATGGAGCTAAGATAGGAGTTGTGATAGCCTCCTTCTTCGACTGGAGAAGGCTGATCTTACTTTTCGAGTGTAGGCCCCCTGCCATTATATACACTTCCGTCCTTCCTCGTGCTCTCGCTCGTTATCCCCTTCTTTTCCTAACTCTCTCAAAATCATTTCAAATTGTGTACCTCTCTTCTCTTCTCCTCTCAAACCTAACATCTTTTCATTCTAATTTTTCGCATCCTTATACTCCTATATAAAAGTGAAATAGGAAGATTCAAACAAGAAGAAGTTGGGATCATGTCTGTAACAAGTTCTGACTGCAGAAGAGTAGAGGAATCATATATATGTAATACACAATGCAATAATATCAATACGATCACAAGGATAATAGAAGTTGTGAGCTTTTGTCAATTCAAAATCCCATTGATACACATATTATGATGATGGTGAGATGAGCTTTAGAATCGACTTTGAAAAGTCCAATACTAAAAATGTGAGCTGTAATAGCAGCTATAATATTTAACAGAAAATTATAATACAGTAATTTTTTTCGACAATTTGGTTCAAACTATCTGAAATTCAATCTTCATATAGTTTCAAAAAATTAAATCTCATTTAGTAAATCACGAATTTATCTGCTATACAAAAATTCTAAGAGTTTATGCCTAAGCAAACAATATTATGTATCCTCAACTTGTAGGTTCCAATAGGTAACATTTGAAGGAAAATTTGAAACATGAATTTTACAGTATTTAAATCTTGATGCACCCGTCACGTGGTGCAATTAATTACTAAATCGGTTAGCTTGCGTAGATAACAAACTGTTAATATTTTGAAATCATTTCCTACTAACGTTTATATACAATTTACTATACGTACTATAAAATGCAAGTAAGATATTCATTCATACAGTGGTGGATATGCACCGAACAGAAATACCTTTTCCACATCGCTGTCTCTATTTCTCAGTTGTATACCGTTCCATTCAACATTTTGTGTACTTTTGTCAAGGACCGAGAAATCGATTTTCCTCCCATCCTCCAAATCAACAAAGTAAATATCACCAAGCTTTTCGGATGTGATGCGATATTTGATGGTGTGTTGAGTGAGACTAGAATAGAGAGGAAAAAACGTAAAAAAAAGGAACAGTAGCATTTTGCTCTCATCAGCTAGTCTTGTCAGTTGCAAATGGATATGAAGCGATAGCAATATACTCACGCGGCTCACGGTAAGAAAGGATGAAAATTCGTTAATGCGGGGCAATACGTAAAATAATTCTCAGACGGCCTCCTACAAAAAATCCTTCACTGATAGTTTTATAGGTAATTAAAAAATGGAAAATTTCGTAGAAAGCAAATACAATGTTATACAGATCAAGGCCGAACAAAAAAATGTCTTCGTTTTAGTTCTGGTTATGAATCGCCTAAAAGAATCAGGGCAATTCCCACTCTCATATAATCTGACTCTAGAAAACATACAATATATAAAAACTGCAGCGTGATAGAATGATCTGTATGCCTGGAGATAACAAAGGGAAAAGGACTTCTCTGAAGTCTGCCGTTGGAAAATATTTGATTAGGAAGGATGAGAGGTTTCAATATTTGAGAAAGTAAACCTTGGATGTTGAAACAGTCAAGATTTCATTACTCAAAACATGTTAGTATGATGAGCAAAGTTGATCTTCTTTTTTTGCCATTGGAGTGACTCCAGAGAGAGAGAGAGGTTTTCTCTTTGTGTACATTCACTTGTCAGTCAGAAAGAGATTCATCTTTAACATTAATATGTACTTACTTGATGTGCTTTGTGTACATACTTAACTTGCGTGGTAGCAGTAAGCATGTATTTTATACAACCACGCTTTCCTCATCTCTCGATTTTCAGAATTGAATTCATTTTCTGCATATTAATCTCAATTACATTGCAATTTCCTATTTTATGAAGGAGTTATAATATTCAAACTATATACTTATGTACATGTTGTGTCTGTGTGTTAGCCAGAGATAATACTGCTGAATAAAATTATTTCCAGGAACTCGAGAAGGATTTCCTCATTGTCAAATAAAGTCAGGCAATGTAGCAGAACGGAATGGGATGAAAACCCCGAGAAATATCAAGAGAATGAGTGAGTGAGTGGTGAGTGTGTAGGGAAAGCATCCGGAATCAAGTCTTCATAATTCACATTTCCCAACGATTTCATCAAAAGTAAACAATCAATGTTTACCATGTTTGCACATAATATTCATATATATATAGTACTCCTAGTCAACTCTAGTCAAACCCATTCAATGCTGGAGGCGTAGTAATTAAATAATTGTTTAAGACTAAAATTAAAATCTTAAGGTAAACATCCAAATAACATGAGGTAATACCATCAAATATGCATACATATAGGCAAATCCATATCCTTATATTACTATTCATGCATATAAATCTATATGGGGGGAAAGGTTACATACGGAATTTATTGTCGTTATTGTCGTGTAGGTGTTTTCGGTTGAATTAGGGTAAGGATGAGCATGATAATATGCTGGCTCTGTGAATATTTGATTATTGCGAAATGGCATACGTCAAAATTAAGCTAGACCTTATGGGGAAAAAACACCCTGAAATCAATATTAAACCCACACACATTAGTCAGTTATATTATGATGATATATTATATATGTGTAAGTTATATAATATGAACATACCTCTACCGACATTATGTGACATTAATAGTGGACTTATTAAGTCATTTTCATTCTTGCTGACTAGAAGGACATATAATAATACCAAACCTTGAGCAGCTTATTGTGTTACTTACGTAGGAAATACAGAACATTGACTGCTGACGAGTAAATAACGCTGAACAATATGAAAGTTTATACACGGAGTTCGTCATCTTCTTATAATTAAAATTTGGCCAGAGATCTTCATACTATACCTAATTGCATCTCGACGGCAATATGTGATTGAGTGTGTACTCAGGTTCATAGGTCATATACCAGAATAGGATATTTATGCGGTCATCGCATCACCATCTGAAAAGCCTTGAAGAAATTTTTCAAACTACAATTTTTGAAGCCCGAGTTAAAGATGAGTAAGGTTTTACAAAATACGCAATGTTTAATGATTACTTATTGGAGCCCCTTTCCTTACTAGATACCACTAAATATTTCTCATATTTGAATAAGATAAGATTTGTTAAGCCAACAAACTTCAAGTCGAGACTATTTTATTCTATTTTATTTAGAGCACTTGATACTATTGATACTTCAATGACAAGCCAAGTCAAGGCAAGATTTATTTTCTTAAGTCAACATGTTTATCGTTGATTAAGAAGTATTTTGAATCAAATAACTTCTTCGAATTGCGTGATTGGGATTTACGACCAGGACCAGGTTCTGGACTGGATGAATGATATGTCTGTCAACACGTACCACACACAAATACGTCTGCAGCACAACAATATATATATGTGTGTACGTATGCATTCACAAACAATGATGAGGCGAGATAGGGATACCGAATATGTGTGATTGCCCTCATAAATTTTCCATAAATCTTACTATCATTTACCCTTATCAATGCTGTTGGTCGAAAAAACTGCTTGGGAGGACGCTGATGATGATGGACGCAACAATAAAATCCCCATGTGGGCCCACACAGTTTCGTTAAAATCAGGGAAGAAAGAAGCTATATTCAATATTTATGTAGAAGTGTAACAACAAAAAGCCTCTGACCAAAAAGAAACCTTCAACTCTAACTTTACAATGTGTAATTAACCTTCACTTCAAAAGTATTTACCCAATCCAATCACTCGTGTCTCCAGCCAAGTAGTGTAGAATCTTTCACCAAATTTCCGCAGAGAGAAATAATAATTAATCCTTGTTAATGAACATACACTTTACAATTCAATTAGAATTAATTTCGACAACAGTTTTCAAAACACAGTTATATGACATTAAAACATTACTATTCACCTCTATGTCATTATACGATGAATTTGAGTGTTGAGTGAGTTTCTAAATTACGTAAACAATGATACAAACAAATGATGACTTATGTCGGTAAACAGGGAAGGAACATTGAATTAGGTTACTAATGTCGGTGCGTTGCACTCTGAATATTTGTATATACTTATTACAATCACAATCATTTTTGATGGTGATGATGATACTTACTGTTTGTGCATAAATCAAAATGAAATATATATATGTGCAAAACTGCCAATTTTTTGTTTGCAAAATCATACTTGAAAATGATTCATGTTGATAGCAAACTTATATTGTATAAGTGTTGAGTGAGAAGTGTAACCTGTAATGTAACCATACTACTTTTCACTGTAAATATTTGCAATCTTTTGTACTTATTACGAACGAACCCAGTAGCAGTAGTAGTAGTATTAGTAATAGTAAACATCGAGTAGCAAGTGCCTTTGATTTGATTATATTTTGGTGATATTGTATGCACTATAAACGTTGATGGCTCGTTTTGATATAAACTGTAAACAGAAATGATAATATACGTGTAGAGTTTTCAGATAAACTTTTTCTCTCGTTTTGTTTGTCTCTTTTATGACTTATATATAACGCAACGCCTGTATAATAGTAAGTGACCCCATGATTGTATGTGAAAGTGATCCCATGAAACTTTTACACTTTTTTAAAAAATTTATAAACAAATTTAGTGGAAATTTCCACTTTAAAATAACACATCGTCACTTTACTTTTTTTGTTAAATTTCGTGACATAATATCGTTTTATATGGAAAACCTACTGATTAAATTCTTTTTAACAGCTTATTAAATTGCTATAATTACACTTTCAGAGCTTCCTTGGCCTTAGCGGGCCTTCCTTGCTTACGTTTTTCAAGAATTGGTATTGTTTTAGCCTCCGGAATGACAAAAAAGTTTTCTATTTATTGCAATACCCAACACATGCCTACACAAATATTGTTTTTAATAACCAGAACAGGTGCAGGACGAATCCGCTCAGTTTAATTGTGTGTTTATCGACTAATGTGCATTATTTCACCTCACTAGATCTGACTTACTGAAATGATTCGGTTTGAATCTTGAGGGTCAACAATGGGGTTTTAAAACAATTACTAAAATTAATACATTAACCTAGTAACACCTTCTCGAGCGTTCGGAATGATCGCTTTTGCTAGCTTTAATGTTATGATGTTACTAACTATAATAGTATTGAGGTTCGAGTTTAGTGAGTAGATATGCGTGAGCACAGAATGAGTAGAATCATCTGAATGATGTTAGCGAGAAGGATCAAGCTCACTTTCTTCCTTCCACGTGAGTTGCTTTCTCAGGGGGAATGTCCCTTGACATGATTGGTGAAAGGAAGGTTTTCTCCTGACGCTAGGCCATGATTGGTGGAGATACCACAAATGTCAGGTAGCCTGATAGTTTCCTAGACTTACAAAGGAAATTCCTATTAGGAATACAGCCCGTGACATGATTTCAAACGATTGTATTTAGGCTCAAATGTTTAACTTTTTATCTCGGCTAGTTAGCTCGTATGACTTACATACGAGACTACTTTGTAACGTTATGCCTTCTTATCTACAACCTAACTGTATGCTTAATCATTGATAAGCCCAGGATCGATTATGAGTAACAATAACGTATAATTAATAGCGTAGCAATTAAACTTGACTGAATACATTCTGCGCCAACTGCACGAAAGACTAAGCACACCTTCACATTATCAAATATGACCACGTCTAATAATACTACAACACATACTTCTCAGTGTCTATGTCCTTCAGCTTAGAGGTTCCGGTTGCTTTAATTAAGTAAAATATTGTTTGTTCAACTTTTTAAAATGTTAATTAAATAATTTAATGACATTAAAAATTCGGTGCTGCTCATTCACTTATGAAATTGGGAGAAGCATTAATGTACAGGCAGATGTTTATGACAATAATGAGTATCAAGTTACATATTATTGCAAGTGCTCTTTCTTGCTTACATGTATATTACTCAAAATTAATTACATCTTTATGTTCAAATGTAATCGTTAACATAAAATATATTTGATTCAATGTTTCTTTTAAAAAGTGTCATTTTCATTTCTTTGTGTGATGAAAATCCTGAGTAAGGTACAATAGTTTCATGGGATCACTTTCGTATAACGTCATGGGGTCACTTCATATTATAGAAGTGTGCGATTAAATGTAAGCCCTCTTTTATTTGCACACTGCTCAATGCAAAATGCAATAATACAAGGCCAGAAACATGACATGTGGGTACAATACATACAAATACAAGTATGGATGCACATGTAAAGGATCTAAACATTGTCACTGTAACATTTACGCATTTATAGTTGAAAACCGTTGGTACTTAACATGATTCAGGTAAAATCAAAATCGTGATGACAAAAACTTTTTTTTGGGTACGTTTAAAAATCTGCTTTCATTAACATTTTCTTGTTTGTCCAGCATTAATAGAATAAACGCATTATGAATCCGATTGGATTTTCTGCAGGTGGTCCGGTCGGTAGTTGAGAGAGTCTCTAATATCAAATTACTCCGAAAGTGGTTATGCGTTTTGTGAAGAGAAATTTTGTGTATGCTTTCTACTTCAGGTGAAATTTTGACTTATTAGGAACAAAGGTAATGTTTATACACTACATTTGTTTTACATCCATTTACCACATAGATCTGCATCCGCGTCTAAAGAGCCTCTTCTCATCGTTTGACATTTTCTCTGAACTCTCGTCGGCCTTTCCGCTTTTCGTCGAAAAACAACAAAACGATAGAAGGAATGATTCACCTTTGCATGACGTAGCAGATATATGTACGTACGACCGTTGTTTTAAGTCAACATTGAAAGCATCAAAGCACTACACGCATACATACAACCCTTGTTAAGTTGTCATCTTAAGCAATTAGCAAATGGTAAATGTGGACAAATATCGGCAGCATCAAAATAAAAATGAAGTTGTTCATTAAGAAATAGAATGACATGACATCTTCTAAATACTGAGCACCTTCACAAAGTAATGATGTTGGATGCTAAATTGATTTGACTTTACATCCGAAGCCCATCCATATTAAAATGTCAAAAGTCCCACAGTCGCGTATATGGCAATTTACTGCCACTCTTTCGCTTCATATGTTAATTGCTTCATAATTGCCTTAAGTAATAAAGGATGTCATAATTTTTTGCTGATTAGATTAATCTGATGAAAATTCTCATGAAATTTCCAACCCACCAACCAGCCTTCGGTTTTCCCTCAGACATTCAGTTTCTTCTTCTTCTTATAAGCAGAACAACATGTTTTTCTATAGTATGGTTGTTATTTTTATAACAATGTAAGGTGCTCACTCAACTCAATGTTGAAATTGGAGATACTTTGTTATTAGTACTTTTCTCAACTCAACTCCACCCTTTATTTGCTCATTATTTGCTAATAACAGAAAAAAACCTTGTGAAAATGCCGATGTGACGGTAAACACATTGCAAACGTCTCAACTGAAGCTGAGGGCTTAACAAGACCATGCCATTAGTACTTATATGCAGCATCGTAGATCGTGGTAACGAGACATTGAAGGAATGAACCACCTATGGATTATGTTCAATCACGATATGACACACCACCACAACCGCGCTGTACAAGTCGATGAAAAGGCTCATTTCTCACATTCATGAAGAATGTCTCGCGTATGCATGAAACTAATGAAATAACTAATTTTTTTCTCTCTACAAGTTGGTGACAGAACACACCTATTTCAAAACGAAGAAATCCAATAGACATCCATCATCACCCTGTTTTATATAGACATTATGAAAATTATGGCTTATAACAGCTTCAGCAGCTAGCAGCAACTCCATCCTCCTCCGTTGGTGGTACTCTCACAGGTGTGGTTTTTGGTGACAGACAGAAACCAAACATAGTTATTTTGTACTACGAAAAACTGACATGACAAAGCTCTCAACTTTTTTGTGTTGAGAAACTCTGCTCAAGTATTAAAAAGTTGGTTCTTCTTATGAAAATTGTAAACGATATGTGAATTCACTCTCATCGCCATCACGTAATAAACTTTGAAGGATAAAATGACGCTTCACTTACGTACATTTCCTGTAATTGATACCAGACTATGAAATGATGAATCATCTCACCATCAGTCAAAAACCCAAATTGTTTTAGTATATTACTGAGAATTGTCACTTGTGATTTGTCATCCTCAAAAATTGAAGTATAGTAGTCAGTTTCATAATTACATGGGCTTTTCTAAAAACAAAAGGAGAATGAGTTTTAGTTTTAATGCATGTTTTACATTACTTTTACACATTACCTAATTGTTTACTTAGCATAATGGCATTAGTAAAGTCCTTTTTTTTTACAATAATGTGATGATGTTCATCAACGAGGAAGCTAGAAAGTCGTAAAGAGAATGCCGTGACAAAATGTTAGTCTTTTATTCTTGTACATTATTAGAACCAGGACGGGTGTTTCCTCATGTATGACATTGTGGGAAAAATGTTCCTAGCTTGGAAGTTGGAGTAAGAGATAGGTATAGGGACATAATAAAAAGCGTGCATATGATTACGACATAAAAAGTCAGTTGTGGTTGTGCTATATTGGTTTATTATAAACAAGTACGTGTTAAGCTATTACTTATGATTAGTATCGAAATATATGATGGTTTTTCAATTTTGGATGTAATAGTAATGATAAATCTTTGTCGAACTGTTGAACTAGAGAGAAAAATTGGTTATTGCATTATTTGATGCTAATGTAAAGTACATTATATTATTCTTTTACACCATACCACATGCATATGAAACTTTTCAAAGCACTCAGTCATACTCACATTTTTTTATTGCTGGTTGAGCTGGAAGCAAGAGGGAAACCCGTTTTTTGTGGGATTTATGCCGTATTTTATGATGACTGACTGACTGACGATAGTTTTAAACCACTCGACTGTGCAAACAGTCATTTCAAAATTGAAAATTGTTCAAATAAAGTCATCCTATATCTTCACATCCTATTTTTCTCATCCCATACAAAGTGCGGCCCAAGCCCATACCATTTTCTCTTTTTAACATCCAATACATTATGTACGGATGGATGTATTATATACCAATTTCTCCACATCGTTTTTTTTTTGCTCTTGTGATTTGATGCTCTGAAAACCAAGGTCCCTCCGGAACCCATATGCTTTGCTATCAACTCTTGGCTTGGCTTGGCTTGTACTATAAAGTACTATGTAAGGGACTAGTAGTGCACTGTTAAAAGCTATATCTATTCTCTTTAGTCCATTATAATTTCCGGTTGATGGAGCGAAAAAAGCTGAGAATTTCGATTTCGATTTATCCATTCAGTGTCCCTTTCCTCCACACAACTTGTGTAGCCTCTAAATTGAAGGTAACCCTGCAGCTTCTATATTCTGCTCACTAAAAAAATCCAATCGGTTCTCTTTCGAAAGGAGCCAACATCACATCACATCACACAATCCCATTCGATTTTGATCACGGCGTATAAAACAAAAGTGAAAAGGGGAAAAAAAGAGTGGAGCAAATACCCGAACGAAACCATTTTATTATTGCAGATATATTGAGATATACATCCATTACCTACTAAATTACTATTACCAAGATTTACAATACGAAAACCAAAAAAAAAACCTTGTATTTCGCTTAAAGGAAATAAATGGATGAAAACGAACCAAGCAATAAATGTCGACTGAATCACGTCATGTACATGTTTTGTCCATGTGCCCACTAGGTATGAAATGAAATGTGGGATGATGTGAATGAATGTGAGCTGTACTTATATTACTATTCTCTCAATGTGTTTATATATTTCTAGATATAAAACCTACGTGTTTTACAATGATGTACATATTTCATGACATTTTGTCGCGAATGACTTTTTTTCTGACTCTTTCAAATTGTGTGGTTTCATTCATGGTCCCTCACTCTTCAGTTTCACTTTCCGTTTCAGCTTGTTTTGTTCATTCAATTTCGAGTCGCTTTTAAGCTTTTTGATTTCCCATTTTTGTCCTTTGCTTTTACTTGCTCCTGTGTACACACACTTTGTACATGTACATGTGTGTGTGAATGTGATGCGATGTCAAGGAGAAAAAAAATATTATACAAGGAAGGACTGCAAAATGGAGATAGAATGGATCATATATCATTTATAGACATGTGTGGATCGGATTGAAACTGTGAGTTACTGCGTTTCACATTTACCCTTGCACCCTGTTTCCAAAGCCGTATATTTTGCTCGAAATTATTTTTTGTAGACCTTTTTTGTCAACTCCAATGTCAAAAAAACCCAGGAGTTTTTAAGTTGGAGATTGTAAAGCATGTCAAACTGTGTTAGAAAAAAAATACGGGAGAATTTTAAAGTGAAAATTGTTGTAGATATTAATTAAAAACTATCAAAAACACGTGTTTTTCCTATTTTTTTACAATTTATTAATACTTGCGGGTCGGATCATTTTTTGTTATCATATACATAAGAAAGCGCAAGTTTTCTTCTCTAAGATACCGTTGGAACCAAAAAATGATCTCACCCGCAAGTGCATGTAATTAATTAATGAAGATGACACTTTCCCTATCAAAGGCCAGCAGGGATGGCCAAACTATCACATATAATATTCCAAATTAAAAAAAAACACTGGTTTTGGCTGTTTTAAACATTGCTTAGTGTTGTGATTTTTACGAGCTGACGTTTAACAATATAAGGTTTTGTCGTTTTCCGGTCAAAACCAATTATTTTTTAATTCGGTATATTATATGTCGTAGTTTAGCCATCCCTGCTGGCCTGTGATAGGGAAATTGTCATCTTCATTAATTAATTACATGCACTTGCGGGTGAGATCATTTTTTGGTTCCAACGGTATCTTAGAGAAGAAAACTTGCGCTTTCTTATGTATATGATAACAAAAAATGATCCGACCCGCAAGTATTAATAAATTGTAAAAAAATAGGAAAAACACGTGTTTTTGATAGTTTTTAATTAATATCTACAACAATTTTCACTTTAAATTCTCCCGTATTTTTTTTCTAACACAGTTTGACATGCTTTACAATCTCCAACTTAAAAACTCCTGGTTTTTTTTGACATTGGAGTTGACAAAAAAGGTCTACAAAAAATAATTTCGAGCAAAATATACGGCTTTGGAAACAGGGTGCCTTGTAATGTTCTCGGAAGAACCAAAGGGGCTTGCACATGATAGCAAAAAAAAAAGAGTCATTTTTTTCATTTGTTTGCTGTGTCGTAAGCGGTAATACATTACGTACGATATCAGACCGGCTTTAAATTGGATGGTGCCAGGGATGGATGTTATGTATATGAAAAAAATTTATTGGATGCCAGTGTGGTGACATGAAAATGATGGAATATCTGGAAAACGCTTGAGGCTGAGCGTTTTAGTTCAAGATTCAAGATGCTTAACATGGTTGATAGTAAATAACCATCTGCTTTCAATATTTATTGGAATTTCTGGCAAGTTGCCTTTGTCAAAAATATATAATTTCTTAGAAAAGAAAGCAATACAGTTTTAAACATAATATATTGCTTCATCATGTTTCAGAATAATTTTGATTTTGTTGGCTTATACATGATATGATATTAAATGAAATATTGTGCACTAGCAGCAGGTAAAAGCACTTCAAATACTTAACGGAAACGTACTATATACAGCAATCTAGTGTATATTCTGGCTTGGTCGAAGCTGCATAGAATAAAGTATTAATAACATCAAGGTAAAATGACACAATTGCATGAGAAAAGGGTACAATTGCGGAGGATACGACAAAGTATCAAAATCTGAATTATTAATTAGCACCGATGACCGAATATCAGTTCTCCCCTTGTTTCACGATGAGTATTCACTGGGTGGCATATCTATCACACTCTTGTCACGGCAAGTTTATTAGTGTATAATGAAAATAAATTGAGCATTTACAGTGCATTTGGGGAGCAGAACATTTATTCCGTGCTCAAATGTATTATGATATATACATAATTCTCGTTACAGCAGCAGTTTTACATGAGAGCGGAGGTAATTGTTGGGATAGCGTGACATAAAATGACATAATAATATGGTATGAATACTTGCTGGAACTCTTCTGCTTTTCCCATACACTCATACATAACTGCACCAAGGCATTATATGTTATCTTGTGACATGGCAGTGATCTATGCATATTTTATAATATACATGATATGAATTCAACCATCCAGATAAATGAATAAATAAATGAGGGCGTTTGAGCGACAATTGACCTTATGCCCTGCCAATCAATGTTCCACGATCGTTTTATTATGAATTATGAACTTCCGCTTTTCCTTGAGAGAGAGAGGAGGTTTTAGACATACTCTATTCGTTTGACCCAAAATAATTTTTGTGTTATTATCAAAATGAGCGTATGTATGAATTGGATATGTATGATGCCATAACGCATCATTACATAATTACCTTATCCAGATATTGGAGTTTTATTAACCCTTCGAGAAAACTGAAGAGTAAGGGTTGCAAACAGGCCATGGGAATTCTTATGAGAATGATACGAGAAGTATCCACTAAGACTTATTTTATTTCCGTCATTTTCATTGTCTTTGTCTAGCTCAACATGTTGTTGGTATTCAAAATGTAATTGCTTTCAATTTCATGGCATTTTCACTTACGAGTAGGAAACTATAATCGATCAAGAGTAAACTTTCAAAAATACATTGTCCCTTTCTTAACATTTTTTTTTAAATTCTCGAACAAATCATGTATGAGAGTCTTCTGTAAGAAAGTATGTCGATGACGGTGTTGACAATTTGGATCTATCTCTTGTTAGTTTACTTTTGTCCGCCCTTTTTTTATAATTTCTTCTATATCTAACATGAATGAAAACTCTGAACAAATTGCAACAAGTAAAGTAACAACAAGATAACGAGCCTGACAAACAGTTTGAAGAATACATACATTCCTCTTGTAAAAGACCTTCCCACTGCCACTAATACTCCTCATTTTTCCTTTTTTGGCAAACACACCTGCGGCTGTGTCAACTAGTTTTACACAATTATAATGGAAATACAACACCTACACAAACGGAGAAAAGGAGAGCAAGCAGGCAAGGGGAATGTGCTTGAGAGCAATATAACTATAAGTGAGTAAGCAAAAGCAAGCAAACTTGACAATATTTTTCCTTCGGATTTTTGTTGTCTTCTTACGCAGTCCTGAGTAGAATGATCATGATGATGATGGGGCTGTAATGAGAATGGAAATAACAAAAGTTTACCTTTTACTTTATTTTGCATACATATAATAAGTTTAGTATGCATAAAAGAAAGCTCTATTTTTCAAGTTGACGCGTGTACTTGTTACGTCACGCTGTAAACTAAACAAAAATCACAAAAACTGTAATGATTATCGTTGTTAAACTTTCTTTGTAATGCAATGATAAGACTATACATCCCCTTCACGCTTATATACATATGCTTAGATGGATGAAGCATGTGCCTTGAGTCTCGACACTCCAATTTTTTCCAAGAGTTTTGATAAATTGTAGTTTCAGAGTTATGAAAATAGTATTAAACGGCATGTATTGTGTGTGTGTTGAGCCACCTTTGTTAAGAGGGATAAGTACCAAAGTAAATTTGCTTACACTTTACTGAAGCCTTCTTCTCTTTTCACTTCTTCTACTAATTCTTTGTGCGCTCATCCCTTTATAAAAATGTATGCTCTTGTGTGGAAAGGGCAAATATTATTTTAATAGATACATTTTTTCGTACAAACATAATATACATATTTAGTTAGAATCAATGGCAATAAACCACGTGCGTGATATGTGTTTTCTCGTTTTGATTGACCATTTACAATACATACTACTGAATCCTGATTCTTGAAGGCTTCAAAAGAATGGTTTGCATTATAAATTCAAGTCAATCCACATAAATCCTAGCATTTTTCTTTAAAATGTGGCCACTTCCTCTCAAACACGTTGTGTTGAGCCACTAAACGCTACACTTTGAGTGCACCCATCGTAAGAGGCTTCACGATAATCCATTTGAAACTTTATGATAAAAGATTGGAGAAGGTGCTAATGAAAAGAAACGGATCTGCATTCAATCCTCCTCATCTCATTTTCCCTAACTAAGTCTCAACTCAAAGATGAATGCATTTGAATGGTCGTTGAAAAGGTGTCAAACAAAGCAGAAATGGAAATCTTTCTTCATCCCATTTACCATATTATTCAGTGGCTGTCAATGAAACCACATTGAAGATACGGATATGCACCAACAACAATGATGAAGAATGCACGTAATATATACGCTTGTGAGCCATTTAACCAACGATCTTATGCTTTGGACGCTATCACAAACAAGTACATAACGTGGTTGTTATGAAATTGCTAAGTTCGTCTGTTTAAAAAATTGAAGGAATCAAAAATCATTTTTTTTGTTAGTTCAAAACCATTCTTTTCGATAGATATAAAATGTTTCCTTTGAACAAAAAAGTAACAATGGAAGGAATGCTGAATGAAACATTAAATGCCCTTTCCTTCCCCTTTTGAGTAAATATTTCTAAATATTTTTACCAAACATCCTTTTCACAAGTTCCCTCTACTTCCGGACAACCCGAATACAAACCAACCACGGAAATGTTTTTTTTTAGTTTTTACATATTATTATTA
Source organism: Orchesella flavescens (assembly GCA_964034955.1). Taxonomy (NCBI): domain Eukaryota; kingdom Metazoa; phylum Arthropoda; class Collembola; order Entomobryomorpha; family Orchesellidae; genus Orchesella; species Orchesella flavescens. Next base: position 15,409,354 of record OZ035957.1, on the reverse strand, counting down.
TTATTATGCTTTGAATTTAGAATGAATGAGCCAACATTCTTAGATAAAAAAAAAGGTTCGCTTGAGTTTGATTCACTCTTTCAGAGGCTCAGAGGAAGGAGCCCAAAAGTCTACCAAGAACAAAATTTAAACCTATTTTTTGAATCACTCAACAAAAGAAGTAGTCATGCACGAAAACACCTGAGTGGGCTTTAGAGATGATAGAAAATAATTAAATTGAAGAAAGTGAAGAAATCGTGATAAAGTCAAGTCTTTCTTCAGTCATGTTTGCTTATCGTTCAAAGTTCGAACGCATATACAAGCTTTTCCACATAAAAAATATGGTACGAAAACAGACATCCTCTGAAACACCTGAATTTTTTCTCAGTCAATGTGTACAAATGTTTTTATATGGTTGTATCTAAACTCAAATCCATAATTGACCACCATAATCATATTTGGAGAAAAATGCTTTCAAGTCAGCGCATACTAGCTCCAAAAAGACAAAGTAAAACGCGTGAAGAACATGCATAGCACAACCCAAGTGTGGAAGACTGAAGGCACACCTGTGCCTGTTATTGTGTATCAAATTTTTTCACCACCACTTGTTCCTCTTTGATTGGATGTACATTTTTATATGTACAAACGCTACATTTTTTTCCTGAATCTTTTTTACTGCAACCCTTGTTACTTCAGCAAAATACATGGTCGTTGATTTGGGAAAAAGACAGCAACAGCCGTTGTAAGCTAGTGATGTGATGATGATAGTAAAGATGGGGAAAAGACTGACTGAATTTGAATACACATAATAATATCTAAAGTATATGACTTAACTATACATTGAATACTTCAATTTAACAAGTGTGAATATTAACATATGTGCAACATAAAATTGCCAGAGTTGTACATAGTTTCGAGTTCTAGCTTACACCAATCCAATGCATTCTCCTGATGCTGACTTCATAGGAGTGTCCAATTTATGAGGGAAAGGTAAACAATTTGCTCAAACTAGAAGGGCAAACAAAAAATCTTTTCGTGCAACAATCAAGAAAATCTTGGGAATCAGTAGGAACAAGTTTTGTTTGGAACTGTAGGCCGCGTAGGCTCATGCATGTAAGAACTGCAGATGCGTGTATACTTTTGCTATACATATATTAGAAGGATATTAGTTTTAAAAAAGGAACTGCCATACCATAACCGAAACGATATAGAAATAAAGTAACTCAAGAGCTCCTTTAACGTTCGACACCTGCCATTGGACATTTTCATAATAATCTTCACTGAAAATTTACTTGTTGTCAGTGAATGAAATGGAACTCAAAAGTGTAATAAAAATATTAAGCGCATTATGTTTAGGACATGAGATGAGGCATAACAAGTATACATAGTATGTATGCATGCAAAACATTAAAAACAGAAACGCTTTCGCATTTACTAAAATAAATGGATATTTTTTGCAATTATTAAATGGTTTATTGCTACTTGGTTAAAAGCATACTTGCAACATCCAACAATAAGTGCATAGAGTTTTTAATACTAGTCAGGTCAGGTACTACTTGTACACAATAATCGCATGACTGTATACGATATGACACATAAGATATATAATATACATATGTGAACGTGTACATCACATGAATGAAGCTGATAAGATTGCTATATTACACACTCCCAACAACAAAACTTCAATAAAAATTTATCAGCTTTTTTCACAGGAAATGATCTAATCTGTCCACCCCTCTTGTGTCAACGAAGGAAGGGGATGTTACAGAGAGAAGGTGTTTTCAATGACTTTGGCTATTACCTACATTGTGTTGCTAGATAGGTATGGAATGAATAAAGGGAACAAGCCCTCCTAATTTTTTCTGTTGTATATTGCGTGAACAATTTATTTATTTTTTTCCTCTTATATGCCCTACTCTTAATTCACTCGGGTATTTTTGTAGCTTTATTCACGATAGAGCTGAAGTTAAACGAGTGTGAATGTGAAATTTTAAATGAAATACAGTGTAATTTATGGATTAGACTTTGGAACATTTAGGAAACATGAAACATTTCATCTGTAAAATTTACAAACGCTATAGCGTATTATATTGCCAGGTCTTAATTGTGTCCCTTCAGTTCATACCTTATCACTTTCTTCTCTGTTGGCTGTATCTAACAATTCTTCTAATTCGGACTTTTGTAGCGTATTGAGCCGAGAACAAATGAACCCTACACAATTATGTATGTAACACTTTTACCAGACAAATCGAACAAGCACACAATAATTGAGCATTGCACAGCAATTTATTCGTGTCGTTCGTGTGTGAGTGTGCTGCATTTGTATCAACTCTGTTGTAAAGTAGAGAACAAAGAAAGCATAATAATACGGAAGAATAACGTCCAGCCAAAGCCAACTAACTACTATCATTTGTAGATGCATGCGTCGTTGTTATTCCCTAGCATATGTGCGTAATTTGGAATAATATTGTTTTACTATTCTTCAATTCAAGCCATTTTCATTTCATCTAACAGGTCAAAACAAACAAAGTCAGATAACAACGCCTGCATGTTACAAACTACTTGGGAATGGAAACTTACAAAATGAAATGATAAGTACCGTCTGTGCTGCTAGCTACCACACAAAATAATGTAATACATTGCCAACAGGGAGAAGGGAGGAAGGGAAGTAAAATGGTTATATATGAGGGATGTTTATTGCTTGTATTTCATTAAGGTACAAACTACATTCAAAATAATTTAATGATGATCACTTTCCAACAAAAATCAGTTAACTATGCAAGCACATGTTTATTGTACTCGTACTTTATGCCTATATAATCTGAAGTAATATGAAAAGGTTCACAGGGCAGGGGCACATAAAGATTGGAAGTATGAGTTACCTTTAAAAGATTTTGTCTTTTGCTTGAAATTGGATGTACTGGATCCTATTTTTACAAAAACTTGGAATAAAAAATTAGCGCAGCCTTTTTCTACACCATCATCAATTAATATAGCTTTAAAACTGTATTATCTTTTTTCGCAGTCACTACGTCATTCTGATGTCCATGGTCAGACAGTTCATTAAACCCAGAACAATACGTTTCATTTGATCTAATCAGAATTGAGGTCATGCAAGCAAGCAGCAGCAGTTTCAACATCCCATCCCATCCATCCTTCATGGTTTTTCACTTATTATTCCAATACGACCAAGCTTTTGTGTATCTGATAATCTCAGGGGAATGGAAAACCAGACACTGAGAGCGTTTTAATTTCATTGTCAAATTGGTAGATAGACTACATGTATAACAACATCAACCAGGAAAAAACCTAATGGGGATTGCTCCCAACTCCTCTGCATTCACACCATTTCCCTACAGAATTCAACAAAGGGCTTCAGCAAACTCAATAGAAATATTGGTAAAAAACGAATTATTGTGAACTTGTCGACGGCCGTCAGATAGACAGACGTTTGACGTGCATTATACATCCTTCCAATTGTTTGAAATGTCTAACTTTGGAAGATGCCAGTGTGTGTGCAGAGTGTGCCTGCAGTCGGTACGATGACATGATGATCCATGATTCGTCAAAAAAAATGAAGTGAAATGTAAATTACCTTTTGGTTATATAAAAAAATAAATTCAACAATTTTCCTTATAGATAGATGCGCATTCACCTTTCGATTACAAACTTAGCGTACAAGCACGATAGAAAGGTTAAATTTTCAAGTAGGATAATTTCTTTATTTATAATTAACCTTTTATTGGCTCAATGGAAAGAATAAGACATAATTCTTTGCCTACTAAAGGAAAGCACCCTTATTCAAAGTTTTCACAACTAAAATGTATCATCTGCATCCCTCCGCTCAATCCGGAGAAAATTTGGAATGCAAATGCACAACAAAACTGTTTTGATTGTACATAACGTGCTCATCCTCTTGCCAAAATAGAGGCACATGACAGCATTAACATTCTTATTATATAGTTATCCCAATCCCAACTTACTTATTATAATCTCTTGCCGAAAGGGATTCACAGTTGATTGTTTCCTAATTTAATGATGATTGACATAAATCTCCCTATTCAGCTCACCTAAACAAGCTCATCCTCGAGCCTCAAAACATGATTTAAAAAGGCTAAACACAGCATTTAAAACAAAATGTGATGCATTCGTTCGTTACCTTTTTGTATTCATACCCAATTCCACGAAAAATTGGTAAATCCTTTTTATTATTATATATGTATACATACATATTTCGCTATTCAAAGATGTGTGTGTGGGGAAGTTGCTCATCATATCACATATCACATCACAAATATGTTCTGTTCTGACAAAAGTTTATTCCACACGATTGATTGAGCCAGACAAACCAATTCTTTCTCCAGCTTTCCAGTGCCCATCATTTCTCTAAAAAGTTTCATGCTAAGCTTTAGTTTCATGAACTTAGCCACGGTTAATGCAGCATACCTACGCTCTGGATAACCAAGCAATACCCACAACGAGTTTTATCGTTCCTTTGTTTTGCATGACACGCGGAAAATACTGGAAAGCAAAAGGGTACAGTGCAGAAGGAAAAGGTATCAAAGGGAAGAAGCGTGTGCTTGGGGATTGGGATTCTCTTTTTAATTCGACCGTCATTGTGACGTGAGAGCCAAAACCTAAGAGAGGGGCTCTCAGACTTATATTATATCAGATCAAGGGAATGATGTTACTGTTGTGTAGAATAAACTGCCAAAAATCATGAGTGAAAGCGGTGCTGATGCCAACGCAATGATGATGTTGCTGTTGATACCCGCAGATTTGGAGATCTCCGAATATACATACATCCACGCATCACAAAGTAAGGGAGATAAGGGATTGATTTGATGCTAAAAGCATAATAAAAAGTAACACCCGTACTCACATTCAATTTACAATGATATGTCTATTTTGACTGCATTTTACTACTACACTATCATGAATGAGTGGAGTTCAGATATAAGTATGATGTTTATGTGAAAATCAAGAGCTCATTGCTCATATAGTATATAAAAAGTACAGATGAGTGAGGAAACCATCCGTGTAACCGACAAAACAGTGTATTGTCAGTTTGCCTGATTTTTATTCGTGTTCCTGGAACCGTAAAATCATCCGACAAATTGGAATCCTATTCACCTTAATTTGGCCTGAGAAGCAACAACTGCCTGTTTATCATACCCACCCACCTTACACTGTTCTTCTGAGCTCGCATACTCATGTCACATGTCATACAAACTTTATTCTCCCTTGTCTGAAATGATGTAAGAAATGGACGGGTTAATTGATATGTAATTTTCTACATGTTATTATGGGAGTTCTTAACTGTCGTACCAATCATTTACCAGCTAACTATTTAACTAACACAGTTTACTCCAGAAATATATACTTGCATGCCATGTATCAAGTTGCCCCACTCGATCTTTGCAGGCTTGTAGGTGCCTGTTTAACCTTTAGGGAAGGTAATAAAATATGTCGAACGTTAGGCTTTTCAAGATATTGTTATTAATTTATGTGTTGTAAATACAACATAAATTGATAACTGGGACTGATTAAAAGTTTAAATGTAGGAAACCAACTGGTTATAGAAACTTGTAGTAGGCATCGCGTAAAATTATTCTTTCCATGCATACAGTTTATAAAACTGTAGATAAGTTGAATTGTCGCAATTCCGCTCACCCACACACGTTTATCTATTGAATTAATTGGCAATATATCCATGAAAAGAAATGAAAAATCCACCATTTGTATAAACATATCAATATAATGTAATTTATTTTCGACATGTCAAGACGTGTACGTACATACATATTCTAAACGTAAACGTTATTAAGATCACGATTCCGAGAAAGTAAATTCACATAACATAATATAATATACTAACTAGCTAAAGAAAAAATATACGAATCTTACGAAATAACAATTTAGCAAAGATTGAATAACGCAATACCTTAAATTGAATAATATGTTAAAGTTCATCTGTTCATTAAATTCAAATGAATAATTTGGTTGTTGATATTGCATGAGCCATTATCTTATGTTGTCTAAAAAGAACAAAAGTCCTGGAAATAATCATAAACATTACGTCTTAAATCTTTCGACGATCGCAAGCAATCACAAACAGAACGTGAAAAAAAATCGAGACCAAATGAGAATTGTGCGCACTAGACAGTAATTGTAACATAAATTAATCACACGTACATAAAATAGTTTTGAGGCTGCTCAGTTGTTTGATTCGTTAGCACAAACTTATACTATATTGCAATACTTTTGTCTACACAACACACATACATACACTCATTACGGCGCATTCATACATCTACACTACAGATATTGTAATTGAATCATTAGAGTTCATAACAGACCTAACACACTAACACATGTATACATACAATCATTCATGCATACAAACATCCAGTAATATAAATTCAAAATCATTAACATACTAATTTATACGACGAAACGATTCCGATTAAGAAAGATACATATCCAAGATTGGATCGTTACCTTATTTATCTTGAAATCTACGCTCTGAACTCTTCAAGATGTCAATTATTAACTTCACGCTCTTCCATGCCGTCACTTTCGGTGACAAGTGCCCGTTCAAGAATGACGCGTCCTTCCTTGTACCGTTGATTCTCCTCAGTAGCAAACTCATAAATCCAGCCTAACTTGGCGTCACAGTTTTTGCAGGATACGTCGCGCACCATATGTCGTCCTGTGAGCATGACTCGATCTTGTACTTCGCTGTAATTCAAACAAAATATGAAGTAAGTGATGAAATTCGGTGTGGTACATTAAATATATAAATGTCAGCATTTTTGCATCGTTATACCTATAGTTCAAGTTCACAACTTTACTGAACAAAAAGGCTCGTCCTGTTGCTCCCGTAAAACGAGTGCTGATTAGCTCTCCTCGGTTTGTCAATATTGTATCACAGGATGCACAAGAGAACAGCCTGGTTCCTCCAATATGCTCCAGAAAAATTCGACCCATGATTGCACCTAAAACAGTTTAAAAAATCAAGGTAAAGTTGACAATGAAAAACTCATCAAAATCAGTTTGAAATAGCTTTCATGTAAATCTCATCAACTTCCCAAAACCCTTTCATCAGGAAAAAAATACAAATCAGTAACGACTCGGAGATTTAAAAAATAATTCACATCCAACAACATCTTAAATTTTTAACATTGTTCATTTCATTTATCAAATCATGTTTAAAAAAAATACAATACATGTAATCAAATGTCAAACAAAGAAGATACACAAAATCCCAGAAAATTAAAATAACTTAACTCACCAAAATCTGCAAACTTCAAATACAAACGATGAACTAATAACTAATTGACAACTGAGCAGGAAAAAAACGTCGAAACTGGTTAACCTCTCAAAATTCCATTTAATGAAGTTAAAGAGTCAAAGTTGTGAATCACTCGAGTCGAGATGAAAATGAGAAAACTTTTTTTTTGTTTGTAGGAGAATTGCTCATTTACAGCTTTTGGTTGAGCACAGCAGATACACAGCTGATGTCTGGTATTAAACACATCAAACAAAACAGGAAAGGTAAATATAAATGTACACAAAGCTGCTCTCACCTAAAAAGCATAAGTTTTTTGGTTGTGAGTTTGAGGGCGCGAGTGCATTTGAACTGGGTATCTCGTTAGGACATAAAAGCACTTATTTTTCTCGTGACGTGATGATAAACTTGTGATTATGGAGAGCAAATAATAAATGCGTTTTTTGGGTTTACACGTAAAGTGATTCAGTATGAAATGTCACAAAAACACAAGTTAAATTTTGAAGTCAATTTTTTACAACTCAATCAAATTATTGAAGTTTTCCTGCGTATCTCTTAGAATTTTAGTAAAGCTACAGCACAATGTCTAGATCTCATATCGCTCAGGATCTTCGACGGGTTATGGCTGGCTTGATTAAAGTCGCCAACTCGAGTGTCAGTAATCAACAATCAAGATGTGAAACGATTATGAAAAATTCTAGCGTGGTGAAAGCTGCTCAGGATGCACCGGAAGTTCTTCGTAAGGTGAGATTGGAACGAAAGTCACGTAAATGCGTTTGACATATGAATTATTATTGTTGATTGTATTTTAAATGCTTTTGGTTTGATGGTGTATAATAGTCACTTGCTGCGGATCCTGGAAATTTGGTGGAGAGAGCGTCTATGGTTCCGGTGGGTATCAAAAAATTTCTGGAAGTGGCACCAAAGTATTTACGTCCGGATGGTCGTGGTGATCAGCAAGGTGGCTTACATCAGAGTGGGTTTAGTGAAGAAATTGTTACGATTAGGGAAGAAGACCTGGAAGGGATTTACATGAAGTCATTGGGAGTTGAAGTGATGCAACAGAATGAAGATGGGAAGCGATATATGGAGGAGAGAATAGGCGGAGAAGAGATTAGGTTCTCTGATAGTCCTCCAATAGGACGTTCCAAGGAACTTGATCCAGACATTGCCCAAAGAATTACTGTGTCGACCACTCGGGACAGAACTGAAGTTAGCGAAGGTTCACTCAAGTTTAAAGCAAACGAGCATTTACAGGGCTTAAAGGATACCAGTCGCAGTCACGCAGTTGAATTAGAAAATGAGCCAATGGGAAGTACTGAATTACCTCAACAACAGGCGGCCCCCAGCTCCCATACTCCTCCACCACCACCTCAGTATACCCAATTTCGTTTAGAGAAGCAGAATTTAAAATACGCTAAACCGCTTTCAACGAAGAAACCAACTTCGGTATGATTGTTAAAGAAATAAATAATTTTGTGCATTCAATTCAAATTTAAATTATTGGACTAAGCTGGATGTGTATAAAGTTTACTAAAATTATTTTATTTTTACAGCAACTTACAGCATCTTCCAAGCAGAGAAAGGTTCCCGCAAGTAGGATTGGTAGGGTAGTTTCCTTCGGAGGCTTAGCCGTTGGTCTAGGAATTGGAACCATAACTGAAATGACTAAAAGATCTTTAGGGCTTGCTGATCAAAAGAAGGGAGATTCGCTTCTGGAATCAAGTCCTTTTTTGACTGAAGCTAATGCCGAAAGAATAGTTGACACCCTTTGCAGAGTCAGAGGTACAACTCGTTTTTAAAACAAACTATTTAACAATCATGTAGTAAAAAAGTAATCGATAAATTATTGAAAACGCAAGTAGGAAGTACAGCTGTTAATTTATTTTAGGTGCCGCATTGAAAATTGGACAGATCTTGAGTATTCAAGATAATTCAATGATTAATCCACAACTTCAAAAAGTATTCGAACGAGTAAGGCATGCCGCAGATTTTATGCCGTTGTGGCAAATGGAGGTGCGAAAATGTAGGCTAGTAGTTGATAAAATATTTTATAGTTTCATTATACTAGAACTTTCTTTTTTAAGTAGATATATTCGTCAATTTATACATAAATGTGTTTATATTTTGATTTAGAGGATGATGGTTCAAGAATTTGGGATTGACTGGAAGACTAAACTTGCAGAATTTGAGGACAAGCCATTTGCTGCAGCATCAATAGGACAAGTACATTTAGGAAAATTACATGATGGCCGCCCGGTTGCTATTAAGATTCAGTATCCCGGTGTTGCTCAAGGAATTGAGAGCGATATAGATAATTTAATGTCGATTCTAAACGTGTGGAGCATATTGCCAGATGGTTAGTATTTTACTTATAGTTTGAATTAAATTAGTCATAAAGTTCGTCGCATTCTATGGTTGACAAGTTGTTGTGTTGCTGTACCTTACGTTCACAGGCATTTTCATCGACAAGGTGGTCGAGGTGGCAAAGCGTGAGCTGTCATGGGAGGTAGATTATTTAAGAGAAGCTGTGTGTGCAAAGCGATTTCGCACTCTGTTGGAAAATAATCCGGATTATTACGTTCCTGAAGTTGTTGGTAAGTTAACAATTTCATTTCTGTTGTCTTTTAAGCTATAATGTAAGAAAATGATCTACAAAGTGTTCACCTGTTTATGCTTATTATCCTTGTTAGATGAACTCAGCACAAAGCAAATTTACACAACGGAATTGATCGAAGGATTGTCTGTTGATAGATGTGAGCATCTTGATCAGGATACCAGAGATAGGATAGGGTTTCTAATGTTAGACCTATTTTTCAAAGAACTTTTTGAATTCCAGTTTATGCAAACAGATCCAAACTGGTCAAATTTTCTTTATAATACAGAAACCAGACAGGTAAGCGATTAGTTTTCTTATAAACTTTCTAATCCATTCTTACTTTGATCGTATTTTGAATTTAAATAATACTATTCAATTATGTTTTTCAGATTGGATTATTAGACTTTGGAGCTTCTAGAGACTATCGAAACGGTTTTGTCGACAATTACATGAGAATACTTAAAGGAGCAGCGGATAACGATAAAGAGACCGTGATAAAAGCGTCAAAAGATATAGGATTTTTAACTGGCTACGAATCTAAGGTAAACAATTTTGCTTTAAATATAATACATTATGCAAATCTCATCGAAACATGACCAGCCACCTTAATATTTTATTCCTGTAACAAACTTTTCTCTTTATAAATTATTATAGGCTATGGAAAATGCTCATGTTGAAACTGTAATGATTCTGGGGGAAGCTCTAAGAATCGGAGATGGGAAATATGATTTTGGAAGTCAAGATTTAACGTTAAAAATCCAGCGGTTGGTTCCTGTAATGGTCAAAGAACGTCTTTGTCCTCCTCCAGAGGAAATATATTCTCTTCATCGAAAGCTATCTGGAGTTTTTCTCCTTTGTTCACGATTAAAAGCTAACGTTCAATGCAAACCAATATTTGATCGAGTCTGTGCTAACTATGTAATAGGAAGACCAGATAAAAAATAATGCATATTCAATAATAATCCTCCGATTGAAAAGTTTTATGGAATGAAACTTAGCTTAATAATTGATCCAATTATAAAATATACTAGTCGAAGAATTTAAATAAACGAACATAAATTACCTTATTATTACTTGCTACAATATTAATGCTCAATAAACTGCTAGTAAGCAGGCCAGAGACGTAGCTGAAGAGTGCGTTGAGTGATCTCCTCCAAACCCCCTCCTCCCACGTCCACCAAATCTCCTCCACCACCTCTCTCTCTCATCTCTCTATACCCACCTCTGCGATCCTCTCCCATCGTAGTAAACACATTATACCATTCCGCATTTCGGATGTATGCACAAGGACATGATTCCGCTGTTATGCATAAGCTCATCCACACGGATACTATGCAATTCTTACGTATACGTATACGTTTCAGCCAAATCGATGAGTTCCTGAACTCTCGAGCCTATAACTTTCGAACCGTATTCCCAGAGGCTGAAAAGTATTCCCAGAGGTTTTCTTGAGTAGTACTACCTGTGTACCGAATTTCGTCCAAATCGGTCAATGTATGTGACCAGGAGAACCATAACGGACAGACGGACAGTTTTAGTAAAACCATTACTTCGCTGAATGCTTTCGCTTCAGCTACGTAATAAACATTTCTTTCTATCTATCGACATCATATGCATATATTATAGCGTAGCGCACACAAGCCAAAGGTAATTACTGGCTTTATAAGGCATATATGTGTGTGGTATGTATAGTCTGACATGAATTGAAGAATGAGCCAAATTTCATCCCAATCGAATTCAGTCAAAAATTTAATCCAATTTCTAATCTACCTCTGGACTTGATTTAACGTTATAGGTTAACGCGTAATAAGTGACCAACCCTGATATTGCTGTAATGATTATTTGAAGCTGCAGAACATGAAACTGGAGAGCCTGAAATAACTTTACACAAGCAGCTGCAAAAACAAACTTGCGTCGTGTATTACATCATGAAAGCCATTGAATGTGTAACATGAGCGTAAAAAATTAAAGCAATGAAACAAGCCATTTTGTAATTATTCTGCGTATTTATCTGTAATATATATATATAAAAATTATTTCATCAGATGCATGGCAATGGGACGCCGATAAAAAGGCCAGGTGTAGGGAGTTCACCTAGTTGAAGGACCCGGTAATCACTTTCTCATTGCTAATCGTGATGGAGTAGTAGGCTTAGTAGGCTTTAGGTTGAACGTCAAGGAGGTCATAAATGTGCCACTTTGAAGATTGACTTGAAGCCACTGTAGGCTTCTCGGTAAAAAAGGCATAGCTTTACTGAACTTGATAGTAATTTATTTCTATCATAGTTTAGTTTTGATAAAATTTTCTTTGTTTCCAATTTTATTTTGTATTATCTTTTTGCTCAGTAGTCCAGGTAGGTGGGGCAATTTGCAATTTGGGCCCCTCTGTGGAGTGAGAGAAGGGTTAGCAAGGGATGAGTAGTAATTGATATAATGAATTGATTAGAATGAAAATCTGAGAGGAAAAAGTTGACCTTAAATGTATTTCCTGGTTAGTTCATAAGATTTTATTTCTAGTTGCATGCCTCCCCCCCCCATCCTTACCCTCACAAAGGGAACAACATTGCTTTACCTCGGCATTATGTTTTACAAATTATTTCAATCATGAATCAAATACGGTACAAAAATATGGATGCCCATATACGCATAATGGCATTGCGTATTTTTTTTGGCAATCAAAGCACTCTTTTCTCAGAATTTTGTCTGCATATATTTATTGTTCGTTTTGACAAGGATAATGGAATGGAGTGCCATACCCATTGCGAAGCTAAGCATGCTATATTATCCTATATGCGTACGCATTGTCAAACTCAATACTACACTATAGAAAGCTACCTGCTTTCATTTCAAAGGCTGATATTCTTTCATATTCTTCAGGTTTAATTAGCGCACTGCTTAAGCATACGTAGCTTAAGCCAAAAAAATCTTGTCTACGTGGAACATTTTAGGTCTAGGTGGAGATATGTCAGGCGATTTGGAAAAGTATTTCTCACTCTCCTTTTGGATTTGAATCCGTACTTATAGTATCAAAAACACACGATATAATAAATTTAAAATCTATAATAAGGGAAAAATTTAAAAAATTATGTCTGACCAGAGAGTCACTAGAAGTGAGATTTAAACAAGTCTTTAGGATTTTTATTCATACTCTATTTTTTAAAAGTTATACATTTTAATGACTATGATTTTACTAAAAAAAATTCTAGGCAAGGCCAATAATGCTGTGGTGCTGGCAAATCAGGATGCAGATGCACGTGCAATGCCTCCTCCGCCAGCAGCAACTGGTGGACGGGCTCGAAAAGCACGTATCATTTACCAAGCTCCTCAGAGTTCATCGGGGTCCTCTAGGATGTCAAATGAAATTCTGAATGTTCAAGGTGTGGATTCTCGTAGAAGGTCTATGAGGTGTCAGCAGAAGGACATGAAAGTGGAGCCTGCTAGAAAGGAGCGTAAGTGTATATAGGATTGCTTTTGATATAGTTACTGGTATCTGTGGTGGTCTCGCTCAGTTAATATCCATCATAATTTGTGCAATATAACATTTTTTTACAGCTATGACCAAACTACCAGTGAAGAAGCAGGGACAAGGACCATCACCAGGCCCCAGTGGATGTCCAAATGCAAGGCAGACAGCCAAGCCAACCAATCAAAGAAACCCCAATGAGACACCAACTACCCGTAACAATGTGGTGAATCGCAATCGCCCAGGTATTTTAGCACAACTTTTAGAACAGCAGTATATTATTTTTCATATTTATTATTTGACAATCATACTAAACGAGAAGAAGCATACTATCAAGAAGCCAACTAAACGAGTTGCTTCTTTCTCTTCTGCAAGAGGTTTGATTGACCCTTTTCAATATAAAATTTTCTGCTAAATTTGATGCTTCGCAATGTAATTCTCTATCATTTCTCACTATGCACGTGAAGCCGCCTTCAATTCCAACAATACGGCGATGCCAGTGAACAACCGTGGACGTTTCAATTCACATGTGAGCGATGATGTTGATGATTCAGTAAACAGGAGGAGTACACGCTTTAAACAACCTGTTGCGAAGAAGGCCCAAAAAGGTTGGTTTAAACAATATGTGTGTCTACTACAAGTTTACTATTATACATTTCACTATTTGTTCCTTTGATAACAACTTTTTGACTTTTTCACAGGACTGCCTGTGGAAGCGCCCAGTCGACGCATAACAAGAAGCATGACGGTGGGGGAAAGGATGGCGGAGGCGGCGTCCGCGATGGCCCGAAGGAACCCTCGTCTCTTCGAGTAATCGAATTCAGCAAGGCGTACACCCCAACAGTAGGAGAACATTTATTTCATTATCGTGAATTTATTATGGAAAGTAGGTGTGACAAAGTATGGAGTGTAGATAGTTAAAATAATAGTAATAATCGTATAGGTAGATAATCAGGTTTTCAGATGAAAGTTTAAATTGGCATGCTAAATGATTTACATTTTCCGACTTATTTAGGCTATAATTATGTCGAGTTTTAAAAGATTCTCCTTTTTGTGATGTATTGGAATCCAGGGCCAAAAGTTTGACTTGTTATTCGTAAATGTAGTACATGGTAAACATAACACTGTATCTTGATTGGTGTGCATGTGAATGTCGTGGATTAATAAAATTGGGGCTGATCTTTGCTCTATAACAAAATCATATAATTGTTCTGAAAAAGAAAAAACTAGTATAATGGAGCATACAAGCAATGTAGTGAAAAAATTGTGATTTCATCAACAACTCCTATCATTATCAATCCCGCAATCACCAATCCCCCTACCCAAATATTGTACCCAATCAATTTGATGTACTTTATAGCAAATAACCGGTTTAGCACTCGTTGATTGACTATTTTAGCAAAACACATAATATTAGAGAACAACAATTTTTTGCCAATATAATGATATTCCGTCGAGACGTCTGTATAACTGAATCCATTTTTAACAACTTGGTTGACAACAAGACAACATTTTCTGAGTAATGCAATCAGTGCGTCTTCCAGCAACAATAACTTACATTGACAGAAGGTTGGTAATGATGATGCGGCAAACCTGATACACACAACTCGACAACAATTCATATGCATGCGTATTGTATACACCAGTACCAGTTAGTTGACGTCAGAAAACGAATGAGAATGTATTATTCCACGAAAATGTGACCAGGTAAGGTCCACTTTGTAAAAAAAAATTACATGCTTGCTTGAAAGCAGATTTTTGCTTTGAGAATATACTTGATATGAAGCTATTCTTCAGTATTAAATCTGCTACAAATCTCTGAGCAAGTTTCATTTGTTGATAAGTCAACTTGCAGAGCGATTCTGAGCTGCTGAAACGAAAAAATGAAGTTTTTACTATTGTTAGCTATATTGCCCCTAATTGCAAATTTCTGTGCATCTGCCTCCAACAGTACCACAGAAGATCATCATGATCATGGTATTTCTGAGCTTAACGCTTGGGAAAATATATTTGGGAAAAGAAGTGAAAAGTTCATCCCATCCCACTATGAAATCGAGCTGAGACCCATTATGGAAGATGGACATGAAACTCCACGACATAGTATGCCTGGAAAGGTTCGAATTATTGGAACGACTATGGAAAAGACACAGACAATTCGTTTAGATCCGGGCAATGGTGAAAATCGTCTCAATGTTAACCCACGTTCAATAAAGGTAAGTACAGTTGGTGAAATTTTGTTTTTAAAAAAAATAAGACATGAAACCATTTTGTATTATTTATTTTATAACTGAGCCTTTTTATATCATAAATTCACAAAAGGTTACATCCAACGATGCTTCTATCCCTATCCAAAACTTGGACGGAGATGGTCTATTAGGATTGCAAATTGAACTTGACAAGAAAGTAGGAGGTGGAGAGACAATAGAAATATATATTGAATATGTGGCCAAAATTCAGCAAAAGGAGTTTTCAAATGGTCTCATACATTTGCCATGTGATATGGAAAAGGATACGAACTGTAGCCAGACACAAATCGCCATCAATGGCTTCAACGCGTACTCATGGACTTTGGGTACGAATTGTGGCACCGTATTTCCATGTGTGGATAACAGGGATTTGAAATCTACATTTAACTTAAGTTTGGTACGACCAAATGAGTATGGGTCAGCAGCCAACGGGGAGCTAGTCAGCACAACTCCTGAGTAAGTTCTCGACTAAAATTAGTTTTTTTTATTACTCTCTCAAATATGTATAAATAAATAATTTATGGTTGAAATTGTTTATATGTATGTATGTAGCTCACAGTTCAAGGGTTGGGTGGTAGACAAATATTCTTGGACAGTTAAAACACGGATGCCCTTGTTGGCCTTCACAGTTTTCAAAGATTATTCATATGTGGAAAGCCTTTTTGGGAAGGAGAAGAAAAGCGTGAGAGTTTATGCTCCCAAGGAGGAAATCAAAGGAAGAAATGAAGTGTATACCTTCACTGCGAAGAGTGCAGCAAAAATCCTCAGTTTTTATGAAGAATACTTTGGAAGCTCAGCGAACGTGATTAAAATGGAACTATTCTTTGTTCCTACTGTGTACATCGATTTTGGAACCTGGTAAATGTCAAGTACATACTTTATATTACTAAAGGTCAAAATATGGGGCAATATGATTTAAAGTATTTTGTTTATACAGGTTCATGCAGTCAAAAGGACTAAACTTTTTTAATCTTTTGCATCTCATTCCAAAGAATGAAGCTGACAACTCGACTCAAATCCGTGTTCTTCAATCCATTGGTAAGTTAAACCTAAAGAAATCTAGAGCGTTTGGGTAAGAAAGAGGTTGACTGTTTCATTTTTTTTAACAGTGGGAAGCCTCGCCCAACAATGGTTAGGCAATTGGTGGGATCCTGAACCAGAAACAACTTTAATTTTCACCAAAGCTCTCCCAAGATACTTGGAATATCTCGGGTTGCAAGAGGTGGATGCTTCTTTATCAGACGCAGCAATTTACAAGGACATGTTGGAAGCTGAGGAAGTTGATAGGGATGATGAAAATTATCAGTCTCACAAAAGCCATTGGAGTAAAGGAACCCTTCTTCTTCGAATGATGGAAGGGATCATGACAAAGGACGTAATGAAAGCAGGGCTACGAACTTATATCAACCGTTTGTGGAATGACAACGGTTACAATGTGACTACCCCAGAGTTTTATCATATCCTGCAAAATGTCATCGGAAACAGCAAACTCCCGTATGATGTTGCTACCATTCTCAACAGCTTTGTAGAGAACATTGGCATCCCACTCGTCCGCGTTGGAGTTGTAAATGAAACACATTTTGTCTTTAAACAAGAGCGACTTCGCTACCAAGACTCAAGAAACAAGACCAACAGTGGCGTTTGGTACTTACCCGTTACCTACACACAAGAAAGCGGAAGTACTCGACATACTGTTTGGCTAACACCAGATCAGAACGTGACATACGTTGCAGGTAATACAACTGAGCTTCTCTTAGTCAATCCAGATGCTACTGGCTACTACCGCACCCTTTATGAAGATTCATCTTTACTCAAACGGCTGCAGCAACGTTTGGAACTGAATCATACAGAATTTAACCCTTTGACCCGTGCTGGACTTCTCTCTGACGGCTTCATTTTGGCAGATGAAAGTAAGCATATTTTTAAACCGTTATCCAAAAATAATTACAAATTTAATTGATTTCAGTATAATGTATTGATTTTAATATTTACATAGAATACACTAGCTACGGAGCTGTACTCAACCTCACTTCATACTTTAGTCAATTAAAGAACAACGAAACCAGTTTGGTTGTGTGGACGGCTTTCCTTTCTAAGTTTACTGGAACTTATAACAAATTCATATCGCATGTAGAATACCCAAAACTGAAGGTAAAGTTTTGAGAAAATTGGTTTGTCTAAGAGTTACTTTTCTGATGCTGAATACGATTGGCTTACAAGCTTTTTCTTTGATGCTAATATTCCAGAAACTCCTTATGCAAAACTTGAACAAAGTTTTAGACTACACCAATCCCCCCAGAGAAAAAGAAGAAATTGCACTTCAAGATTATTTGCTTGACACTGCCTGCAAATTAAACCATCCCGTTTGTCAAACCAAAGCAAATGATGTATTTTCGCAGTGGCGTGCCAAACCAAATGAAAGCAGTCCTTTAGATTACCTATATCCAGAATCACGTTCCAGCATCCAATGTGCCATTGTTTCCAACGGAGGACAAGAAGCTTTCGACTTCCTAATGCTAAAATATAGACAAGCTATTCAAGCAGACAAGAGTACTGAATCAACTCGCGCAATTCTCCAGTCTTTAGCATGTGCCAGTGACAAGGTCGTTTTTCAAAAATTTGTTGAGCTACTGCTGACACCAACTGAATCTGGACGCATCAAAGAGTATAACCGTTGGCATACAGAAGACTATGTTTATTCTACACCGCTACCCAACAGAAGAGAAATTCTGCTGCCATTCATCTCAAAAAATTTTGATCTCATTGACCAAAAGCTTGGCCATCATCCCGGGGAAAGTGTTATTCCTGCAAAGATAAGCAGTTTGACCCGGTCCTGGCATTTTACTACTGCGGAGAAGAAAAAGGAGGTATGACACAATAAATTTAAATGCATATATCAAGAGCGCCTTAAACTAGGTTGAAATTTAACTGTAAAATCTCACATGGCAGATTCAGGAATTGTTCAAGTTGCATGAGAAAACGCTTCAAGATGAAGGCAATGTTATAATTGTTCCGAGGGTGTACCGGGAACTCGACTCCAATATCCAATGGATGGATACACAGGGGCAAGATATTCTAAACTCAATCATGAGTGCTTAAAACTATAAACATGGTATTTATTATATTGATGCATGTTTATTTTATTGTGGTGATAAAGTGACCAAAACTATTAAACAGAACTGTATAAAAGAATTAAAATTTCATTTCTTATACACAATTTTATTTTTTTTGGGGCAATTCACAACAAGATTTGATCCCCATTTTGACATGGAACTATTGATAGTACAGTGAGGAAGAGGAATTTCTGAAACAAAAGAACATTTTCTTCCAGTCGAAATAATTAAAATTCAGGGAGCATAAACTGAGCCGAAAGGCTCAGAAAGGCTTAGCCTTTTTTACTGGAATGCGGTGCTCACACGTATCGAGTACTACCCGCATCACGGTTGGGACACACATCCCTCGCCACTCTGCCCTGGGAAGCTGAGCTCCGGTAAATATCGAAGTATAAACACTCCAGTTTCAAGCGCGGACGTGTGGTCATAGTTGCTCTGCACCACGAACCACAAGATTCCATATATAAACTTAGCATATATGTATCAAAATTTTTGCTTTAACATTTTCTTTACTGACTTGTGACTGTGTATAACAGAATTTCAAGATTCATTAAAAGATTACTCGATATTTTGTGCGAGCTATGATAACATTATTTGTGGCAATTAATTAGTGCATGCACATTATTTTATTACTTTGTTAAGCCGATGGAAAATGGAGTCTCACCCTAGTGTAGTGTGATGTTTCTGTAATTACGCATTGCTATCGACCAATAATACCTGGTTTATTATCAAGACTTAAAACGTCAGTAGCGAATAATTCCTTGTTCTCTCCTACCCTCTACTTGATTGTACACTTAAATTATCCATAATCATATAGTAATTAAACTTGATTTAATTATGGTCAATGGGATGATATATTTATGACTTAATTTTGTAGAGAAGATGATAAAGATAAAAGATGATCTTGCATAAAAAGTATTTGATAAAAATTTAAATTGATGTTTGTGTAGATTTGTGCTTTTATTTCATATATTTGCCGTGGTAAACAAAGTTGGGAAAGAACAAACTATAATGGTTTCCATTAAATTTGTGTGGCCTTCCTCAAGCAGAACCGAAGTGTTGGGGACCAGCGATATCCTATTGGACACTCTCCAGAACGCTTGACTCTCGTGTGACTTGTTTCTCCAGTCTGGAGAAGATTTGACTTGAACGAGAGTGCTAGGAAAATGGAGAAAACATAAACTATTTAGCTATTATTGGTGCATGTAATTTAATGATTGAATACAATATCTTCAAGTTGAGTAACGGTTCAACCTTTACCTGAATTCGGTGTTGTTGCAATGCAGAGCACCAACACTGCAATGCAAACTGCAATTTTCATTGAAAAATTCATCTTGGACACGCTTTTGAAACAATTGTAGTAAGAAAATAAGTTATTTAATCCACATGTATTCGTCTTTAACTTCTCAGAAGAAATACGTGTGTTGATTTTAGAACACGTCAATTGTAAAAAGTATTACATAAGAAGAGTTCCCATTTAAATGATTAACTATAGGTCATTAAGCATCAGTAACAGTTAATTAGTAATTAATTAAGCAATATTAAAAGCTTATACCGTCATTTACATACATTATTACTTTAACCTAGATTAACGGAAGGCTTTGAGATATATCTGCCATAACGCTGACGCTCATAATACCAGTTTCTGGAGCTTAATTTCTGTGAAGTAGTGGAAAGAATTGATTTGATGGGAGCGTGTTAGTTGTTTATTTCATGAATCTACTCAATGAAATTTTAAGCCAATATACCCTCTTGGGTCATTATGAAAAGTAGTTATAAGTAATGCTAAGTATCGTGCTCTTGGTCAATCGTATCGTGCGTATTGCGTATTAACGAAACTGTGTAGCTTTTCGTCTACATATCCAATCCAATCTCGATTTCGATTTAAGATTTATAAATTTATTTCAGCGTTTGACTCACTTAAAGAAAATCATAAGCCGTGTGAATGCTAATAATTATTATTGTATCAGTAAAATATAAGTAAAGGATTACCTCACTATCTCATACTTCTTATATTATATAGAAGAGATAAACTTTTAAAAATCGAAGCATATCACATGTATACCTGTATTCTTTTTAAATATTTAATTCATTTTTTATCAGTTAGTAAAAAACAATGAAATGAATATTTTTTGCCTCATTTAATTAAAAGTATATATTGTTCATTTAATATGGCGAAATTCCACATGGCATCCACTTCCAAATGTGCACAACTTAAAAGTTATGTTGAACTGAAATCTTGAATAAACAAGGTACTTTGGGTTTTTAAACTTGAATATTTATTTATGCTTCAACGTGAACATTGAAAACGTGATTTTGAATGTTTTTTCACAACATAAAATGGGATAACTAAAAACGCGAAAAACCCTCCCACACTACTTCTCATAAAATATTTCGCTCTCCTAAATTTGTTTAACGAATTGACTTTACTTGATTTTCTTAACCTACCCTTTTGTAATTTTTCCTGGCCTTCTCAAATGTAAAATCTTTTTTGAAGTAGTCGAACTGAACCTTCCATCATCATTCAGTTGTTTGTAAGCGTTGATAAATAAACATTTTTTACAAAAATGTTGACAGAACTTCAAAAAGCATCTTTTATCATTCACGAACTGTTTTACTGGTACTACCCAAGATTTCCAATGAGTTGGAACTCCAACTACACCAAGTATACCATTAGCGACTCCAAACTGAAATGGGGTTTATGGCTCTGCTGCCTTATCTCATCATCTCTGGTTGGGTTAGCTAACTTTTACGTTATTGCAACTCACTTTCTAGTAAAACCCCGAAAAATGCTAGATTTGACCCGCATTGTTATCTTCATCTTTGGCGGCTGTGGGGTGCTCACAGTCTGCATAAATGCATCTATGGTCATGATTCGGAGAAGAAAGGAAGCGAACAAGGCATTTAACGAAGTTTTCATACTTCGCTATCAAATGACTCAAGGTAAACTACCCAAAAATTTGAGAAAAAGCAAACTATGGGATCAAAATTCAGATATCTATTATTATTATTATTATTTGAAAAGATTTACGACCTGAAGCAATTGGCAAACAAGGGGAATACATCGATAACCAAAACAGACTGGTTGGGTATGGAATGTGTTTGATTTCCTTTTGCCTCTCATCAACTCCGTTTCTGGGGGTTTTGCTGATAATATTTGGAGGCTTTGATGTTGTCACTTTCATCGCTCATGATATCCTCCCCCCTGCAGAATACTGGGACATGAATACTCTACTAATTCTTCACCTACTTCGTTTCTTGATCGTTGGAGTAAGCATTTTGGAATGCGTCCGCTGCCTTAACATGTTTGTGCTCATTGGATGCCTGGAACTACTGAGCTTGGGGGATGTCGTGGAATTCTTACTAAAGAGCATGTCGGACACGCCGGAATTTATTCGCTATTATTTGCGACTAACGGGCTGCTACAAATGTATTGAGTCAATACTCAGCGATATATGCTTGGTGAACATAAGCGTTGCATTTTGGGGTACAGTGTTTGGCATCCATGTGGTGGTGAATTGGTATGGGAAGCTACAGCCCCTGTTCTATTATGGAACAACGGTTTGCATTTTACTTACAATTTTGGTAACAGGGTTCATTATTCGAATAACAAAAGCGAGTTTGATGGTGCTGAAGGAAATGATTGACAACAGAGTCTTGCAGGCAAAGGTAAGGTATATACGAACTAAAACCATTCGATCCAAGGTGGCACTCAAAAGGGCTCTGGGCCAGAGCCTCTGGCGTTGACTCCCATTGTGCTATGGTTTGGTGGATTCATGCCTATTTCGATGGAGTTTTTAATTGCATATGTAGATAATATTGTGGAGAGGTTCGTAGATTTTACATTGATGTTACGATAGAGCTAATTTTGTAGTTAATTTTAAACATTACACTTACGATTCGTTAGTGGACCATTGTTGGAACATTGTACAAAAATTATAAAAAAAAACAATGTTATGTTTAAGGTATTAAAAATCTAATTTATCTAACGCCTAACGCTAATACTATAAGTATTTATATGTTATGGACTTGAATAAAAATACGATTTTCAATCCCAATTTATAAAATATTGAATACTATCTTTCTTATACAACCAAGATATATGGAATCATATTTTCATAATAGAACAACTGTATTATCAATTTATTGCTATGAAATCTTGACATACATCCAAGTTTTTTCTTTCAAATGTGAAAGGGTCAGTGGGTGGAATGATTTATTTAAACTTTATTAGCTGTTAGGTATGTCATTCGTGAACGATACATGTGATGGGACGGGACGACCTAAACTCCTACCTAAAACGTTGTTTGAAAATACAAATCTAAACCAGAGGTATGCTAATTAGGACTTTTGTGCCGACTCCAATGTGATATTGCCTCATTTACATTTATGCCAATTAAAATGGAGTTTCTCGTCAGATCATAGTTCCTACGTTGAAAACTTGATTGATAGAATTACAGATTATCACAATGTATCAGGTTTACGCAGTAAGAAAGTTACGAAAATTTGTACTACCATTTTGAGTTTTCTTAAATAAAATAATTCATCTCGCATACCTAATTTATGTACACACGATACACATATTTTTCTGTATTCAAGATTGGGTGGGTTTCTGATGATTATGCACTTTTTTTGCTTTATGTAAGTAATGAAAACGTTTGTGGAGACTGGATACATTCTTCCTGCATGATGTACTTTTTCTGTAAAAAGAGTTTTCCATGTTACGCAAGCTTCGACGTTTTTCCAATGTTTTTTAAGATTGTGACTTAAGCAATATATTATAATCATGTTCAATATTGGTGTTGTTTTGACTTGTTGAAGTCTTGTTGTTGAAGAATTTTTTCGGAAGTTTTTAGAAGTACAAGTCAAAAATTTGATTGATTGATTGACTTTATTAACGTGTCTTAATCTTTAAAACTGTTGGAGAGGTGTTATTTTTTTCTGTTGTTGTATAACTTTTAATTAGAAGGGGAAACGTAAGTAATCGAAACTAAATTGGTTTGTGTTTTCAATGTCTTTTTTAGTTGCCTGTCTCTGTGGATTGGTGTAGGACGGTAGGAGATTAAAAGTAAACAAATAGTAAATACATTGATTTTTGTACCGTTATTGTTTATAGCTAAATAAGTACTCGTGGATTCAGTACTGATAACTGAAACTGACAACCATGGATGGAATACTTCATGAAGATCTGTGTGCCATCAAAAATGACATCATCCCATTTGTTAAGGAGTGCATTGGAAAGCGGAAGGACATCCCTCCTGAGAGTCTTTTTCAAATTCAACAGATTACAAACATCAGTGTTCCCACTTATGAAAAGTCAAGCTGCAATAATGATGAGAAGTACACGCTCAAGGTGGCCGTAACGGATGGTCACAATCAAGCATTTGCTTTGGTTCCTGATGGTGTGCCTGGATTAAGTGTGAAGACTCCTCCTGGAACAAAAATACGAATCACCCAACCCGTCCCTGTAGTTCAAGGGAAGTTGTTGGTTTTGTCAAAGAGTAATTGTGAGGTTCATGGAGGGAAGGTTCCAGCACTCATTGACAAGTGGGAGCAACAGAAAAAGATGGCTGTTAAGCATGAATGGGGCTATGCTGGAATTGTCTCCAATGTGACTGGTGATGGTCCGCCAACTTGGAAACCCTTTGGATCAACGTCAACTGTTGATTTGAAAGCTATGAGAAAGTTGAAGACTACTGATGTTGCCGTTGCTGGTGACAAAAAAAGGAACTCTAATAAAGAAAAGACTCGATTTGATGTGCAGAGGGAAGAAGCGATTCAAGAAGGGGGAACTGGCAACAAGAACAAGAGGTTTCAAAAGCCGAATAAACACTTGCTACCGAAAGAAATTACTGACATTATGAATCAAGGGTTTTCCCAGGCGGAGGCAGAATCTGCAATGAGGCAATGGAAGAGCTATCACAAGGCTCTAAAGTTTCTGAAGGAGTCAAAGAGCCACCAAGAAGGAACAACGGTTACAACTAGTAATAATCCATTTGAGCAGGAAAGGAAATTTCATCAGAGAAAAGGCAGAAAGGGGATGAATAATGAGGAGGATGAAAATTATCAAGATGTACCGGCTGAATTCAAGCGGCCCACGAATGATGTGTCCTTGTTTGGATTTATTAAAGAGAAAATTAAAACGGGAGGTGATGAGGATAAACTAGCCAACACTTTGGAAACTCCTGGTAATGCTGAAATCGGCTTAGAAAAGGAAGTGGAACGGTTGGCGCTAGTGCCAGAGACAGGAAGCAGTAGAGGATGGCACCATGAAGTGAGCGGTGGTAGAAATGCTTCCAGACGCGGTGGTGGTCGTAACTGGCGTCATGGAGGTGGTGATGTAGCACGTGGAACATATTCACATCCGCCGCAGCAGCGCTATTATGAATTTCCGGAAAATGCAAGAGGTCGTGATTCTAACCAAAGATTTCAGAACAGAAGATCACGAGGGGCTCATTATCATCATGACTCAATGAGAAATCATCCTACTAATTTTTATCAGGCCCAAGAGCAAAGAAACTACGGTACGCCTTCTTGGAATGTTCCCCAGATTTCTAATGAGACTTTAGATATTGATCCCAGGATTCCAGTGCCTTCATCAGGACCTAGACCTTTCAACGAGCATTTCAGAAGCGATCTTAGGATTCTCAGCACGTCTTATGGAAGAAGTGATTCCTATTCATTTGGACCCCCTCAAAGCAACTTCTTCCAACCTCCACTTCCTGATGAATACTTTCCTGGGTTCCTACCACCACCACCAGCCGTGAACTACAATCTTTATTCCCAATTTCAGCAGCCTCCAAGTCCGCAGATGAGCTGTGATCCTCAACCATATTCTCAACATTTGTTTCATCAGGACTACAATGCTGGACATAGTGAATACTTGAACGGTGGTGGTGTGCAGTTACTTTCATCAAGTAATACGGCCATGTCTTTTTCATCAACCGGAGTCTACGCTCAGAATGAGCTCCCAATCAGTTCATGTGTTCAGCAGTATCCATTGGCGTTTGAATATGAAAATATGAATCCTGTACAGCCTGTAGAATTTGCTGGATTTCAGTTGGATGTAGCAAATGGAGGAGGTATTGAAAATGATCACCCTATGCCTTTTCCTAGTTTCGTCACCACCTCTCATCCTTTGTCAGTTGATCATCGTTACCAAAGTCTGTATTGATAAATTAAAATAATAATATGTGTGTATTGTATATATATGTACTTTTGACTCATGAAATGTCTTGGGATGTGAAGGCTGTTGGCTGTGGTGACTTTGTGACGCAATTGTATGTATTTAAGAAATGATAATGCTAAATTAACCTGTGCATTAAAGCACTTGTTTCTTTACCTGATTATCCCATCACTAATATGCTAATGACTAATTTATTACTCGTGTTTTAGTATTATCACTAATGTATTAAAAAATGTAACATATTAATCATTATCATGAAGTATGGCAGAAGTGATAAGCTACTTATCATGTGTGGGTTATCAGTTTATTGCATTTGTATGCAGATATATTCTTCGTTCACTACATTTGATCAACTTCCTACAATTCATTTCATTGTCAGTCAGGGTTCGCGCATCAATTTACAACATCATTTACGTGATAAAATCATTATCAGTTCCATGACTTTTGTGTATGCATTACCAGTAAACTTGAAAGCACACAGTTGAATTTATGACTCGTCATTTCAGTATTGTTTAAAAACTGGAGGAAAGATTTTAATTTTTGTGATTTTATTTTAATTTATTGCTTATAATATAGCATAAATAAGTTTTCCGTTTCAACTTTCTGAAGGCTGTAGTCTGGTTTTGTTTTAATGCCTCCTCCATATTGTTAACGCGCAACAAAATGGTAGAACAGGTAGAAGGAGAATGGGGAAACTTTATATTCCGAATGGCACAGCCAACTGACCACGCCGCAATACTTGCTCACATTCACAAAAGCTACATTCTGGATGAACCTCTTGGAAAGCATATTGGGCGTGAGGACACAATGATAGCAGATTTTAATGCTAATGTACAAGCTTCACTTGATAGTAATCTTACTTTTATGGCGATTGACAAGTTGAAAAACGTTGTAAGCTACATAAAGTAATAGTTCCAATACACAATACGACATGATTACTAGTTTCAGTTGTACAAGAGCCTTTTAATTATGTACGTTTCCAGATTGCAGGTGTGCGATTGATCTCAATCAAGCGCAAGAATGAGAATACAAAGTCTCCACCAAATACCCACAAGAAAAGTTTGGCAATCAGGAGCTTCCTCACCAAAATCTCTGACTATGCAAATATTTTCGAACGTTATCCAGAGGTTGATCATTATGCGGACTTTGTTTTAGTCAGCGTGGAGAGAGCTTACAGGGGTTGTGGGCTTGCCTCAGAGATTTATGAAAGAGCGTACAAAATGCTAAAAGTGATGAAAGTTCCGTTGATAAAGTGTATCTTTACAAACCCTTATACAGAAAAAATAGCAAGGAAAACGGGCTTCCAAGAAGTAGCTCGAATGAAGATTCAGGATTGGAAATACGATGATGGAAAACCTTGTGCTCCTAATGCAACTGATGAAGAATGGGTTGTTGTAATGGTGAAGGAGCTGTAAGGTTTTGTTTTTACAGTTTAGTAAGCCTCTCAAAATAAAAAAAATCATTTGATTAGGATTTGCGAACAACGTAAAAATAATTTTTCGATGCGCTGATGCACGTAGTTGTTTTAATTTGTCAATTAATTAGGCTACGTTAAAATGCAAGGTTAATGCTAAATCTTAAATCCCATTACAATCAGCTTATGCTTTTGACGATCCTTCTCTACCCTTTTCTCTTTTTCTCCCCTTTTTCTTTTCTGTTTGTGTTTCCAATTAGCTGTTTCTAACTCAGTTTGATATTCAAACTGCCTGCCCCAGACTTCAGCTTTGAGATGTTCTTTGGTTGAATTTGGAGTACTGGAATCAGACGGATTGTATGACATCATTAATCTGTCAATAGCTTCCTCCACTGAGTCAACAACGAGGCAGCGCTCTCTAATAGGACGTCTTATGGGAGGATTGCCACTGGTAAACAGTTTGTTCTCATCCCCAGGTCGGTATTTTCCAGTTTTAACAAGGCATCCATGCATTCCTGCTTGAATTGCAGCAATAACATCATTTTCTACATCCTGAAAAATATTGTTTTAAAAAATGCTAATTTTCTAAGTATACACTTCATCAATGTCACACGTGGCACCACGAACTTAACTACCACATACTAGTATGTGTAATATGTGTCATTTCTTCTTACGTCTCCAATCACCAAACAAGATATTGGATGCTCTTGACCCAGGGTAAACATTGCATTCCAATAGAACTCCTTGGATGGTTTTCCAACCAAGGGAACGCTATCCTCCAAACAAGCATATGCTAATCCTTCTATGAAAGGCCCGGCTCCCATATCTGGCCCATCTTCATCCACCTTAGTATCATCTTCATATTTTTCACATCGCTGCTGCTGAAGAGCAGGAGCAGTACTATTACTAGTCTCTGAGTATTTTCCCATGCTCATTTTTGGGTCTGGTTTTCCATCTTCTTTTTCATCTCCTACAAAACACCACCTATGAGTCGTATCACGAAGACGTCCCAGATCAATGGCTATTAGTTTAGTTTGCATGCCTGGCATCACCACTTTTCTGGAAAATCAAGAAATACATTGATAATAACGTAATTGATAAGTATTCGTAACAATGAGACGAAATACTGAATGACATCGCGTACCGAAAGCAATCACCCAGAGTTTCATAGTTAAACTTTTCCGGAGCATAACCAATGACCACTGCATTAGGATTTGAAGTATCTAGCCCAGCAAAATCCTTCAAAGCATCATCAGTAACGACAAGATGGGGACGGAGATCTGCATTTAAGAATGACAAGAAGTAACAATTATGCACATTCTAGATTTCCAAATTCCAAAAGATAATTTAACGTTTTTTCATTTCTTACCATTTATAGTCAGATAATCTCTTGTCGAAGTAAGTGATGAGTAGATTTCCTCCTTTAAAATCCCAAATCCAATTTTAGTAAGGTGTTTTAGTGTGGTACTTACAGATTCCGAGCTGGATCCACTCAAGTATCTGAACTTGCTATTTTTCATTTTTCTACCAACAAAGTGCACCCCAAAGAACAAAGAATATAATCCATGCACATAACACTTTGGCTATCATTCTTAATTAAACGCTTTCTGAGAAAACTTTCGACTTACAACTTGGCATAAGCTCTAGCAGAGCCAGGCAACAGTTTGTTGCCGACATATGTAGTCCCACTCAAATTAATGAAGATGCAATCAATAAAATCAATTGAACTTTTATTCCATTTGTGAACCGTTCTGTTGTTCAAGTAATCGTTTACTCCTCTTCCGCGTTCAGGTATTTTGACTACCAATCCACGTTTGTTGGAATACATGTGCATTATAGTATCTGCTTTCTGGTGCGTTAAATCCAAGCAGCCTGAAAATACATATCTGATCTGATCTGGCCCTTCCACTCGTTGGAACCATTCATATCGATTAGTTTCACGTACAACAGTTATAAAGTTAACTTTGCAAAAATAGAAGAATGTAACGTACTTATTTTCTATTGAAACTAACTTTTGTAAATCACTTACAAAAGCAAAGGTAAAGAACATTCCATGTCACCACGGAGGCCATAGTAAAATAGTTGTAGGATGGAAAGCCACCGAAGCAGATAATCATAGGCAAGGTTTTCAGTTAAATTCTTATTTAGTGAGCAGCTTTACATATACAAATCGCTCAACAACAAAACTTAAAGGCGTGATTTCATCAATACAAGTGGAATTGCATAAAGAAATGTTTAGATTGCACACGACATTAAGAACTTTCGATTCACTTTACTTGTCATAAACTGCTTTGAGCATTTCTAATTCTTGATGACGAAAGCCGATGTTTCATAAATAACTAGCAAGTATTCGAAAAAGAATAAAATGCAAATGAGCAACTTTTTGCCACGAATGCATACATGAAACGCCTCTCTGGAGTCATCAAATTCCCAACAGCTATGAAAGCATAAAGGCTCAGAATTTCTCCGGAAATGGCAAAGAACAAGATGCAAATGATGCCCCATTTGTGGATGTAGTTAAAGCTTTGGATCAAACATTGGATTTCTCTTAGCAAACCATGTATGAGTACCTTGGGGTGTCTTGAGAACTCTATTTTTGGATAATCCTATTAAACCAACAAAATGAGGGTTTCCAATAAAATGTCACAAAAAGTGGGGACACTTGGAAATAAAAGCGACAAAAACAATTACTTTTCACAGGATGCAATCCCCTTTTGGAAAAAAATCGCTGCATTCAGCTCATCCCTTGAAAAGGACAGAGAATACCTTCAAACACCTTAAATGGCACAAATTCGCTTTTCAAAAATCAAAATCTAATGCACCCAAAACTAAAATTCTCACACACATCTTCTTTTATATGTACATATGTACTAATGTACTCTTTTTCTCTCGTGGACATTTCTATTTCTTTCATGGATGCGGATGTCGCGACGTCGTGGCGTGTAAGAAAGGGGCAGATGATTGGGGTGATGTGAACCAAAGACCTGCAATTACGCTGTCCACCTCATCATCCGCATGGTTTAGGTTTGGGTCTAAGAAAAAAATTAGGATCGAATCATCCTTGCCAAAAATGATGGAGCGGGACGGTCCCACTTTCTTTTGGAAAAATCTGCAAGAAAAAAACCAGAGGCTATGTGTTGGATGAGATCAATCCACTACACTTGTTTTTTTCTGCGAGTCTGCCTCTCGTTTATACTCTAGTAGAGCCCTCGTCTCTTGAAGAAAGGGAAGAAATCTTCTTTGTGATTTTTTCCCCTCTGACTGACCCATACATTAACTCAAAATGTTAGCAGTGTTAGCACAATAATAATTATTGTGAAAATTACTAATTATTAGTAATTTTAATTGCGTTTTTAAGTATTACGTTTTGTATTAATCTGAGTCTGAGTCATATTGAAAACTTTTCGAAAGAGTAGAGAGTAGAAAAAAAAGTTTAAAGTGAACTGATTTAAAACAAAATCATCAACATGTTTCATGTGAAGGAAGAGCCGGTGTCATCAACTTCTTCTTCCCACTGCCGCGTTAAGGGCTTATCACACACAGCGCTTCTTACCGAAAAAAGCGAGGCCGAAAAAAGCTAGCAGAAAAAAGCCAGCAGCTAACTGTGTGATCTCACCAAAAAACTGCGTGATCCCATTGAAGTTAAAGTACGAAGCAGCAAAAAGTGAGATGCTAGCAGCAAAAAGTAACATGCTGGCAGAAAAAAGTTAGAAGCCAGCTGCAAACTGCGTCATCAATTGGTGTGATCACAACAGCAGCAAGCTGCTTCTTTGTTCTCATTCTGTCTCAAACAACACCCGGGAATTTCAAAAATAAACAAAAAAGCCACATACCAGCTGTTTCGGCTTCTTCAGGAGAAGCTGCAACTTTTTGTCGGCGCGTAAAAAAAATTTGCTGCTTGAGCCGAAAAAAGTCGATGTGTGATCACTCGCGCTTTTTTACGCTTGTCGAAAAAAACTGCGACCGAAAAATAAAAAAAGCGGCAGCAAAAAAAAAAGCTGCCGCAGCATGCTGCTTAACCCGTGGGATCACGCATCTCACTTTTTTCGGCGAAAAGCCAGCTTTTTTCGGTAAGAAGCGCTGTGTGATAAGGGCTTTACGCGTAGTAAGAGTAAGCAACCACCAGCACCTCCATCATCAGACTTAAAGCCATCGTTCTCGGTCGGATCTTTCCCGGAGTCGTTATCACCACCTCCTTCACCACGGGAAATGCATCTTCAACATCTTTTAAATCAGGTTTCATTCGCCAGAATGGAAGATTTAGAAAGGAATCGACTGCTCCAGGAAGAGGTTGCTCAACTGAAAGACCAGTTGCTCGATGCCCGAATACAGGATCATGATAGGAGGAGGAGGCATGAAAAAACGGCTAAATTGGTGATGTTAGAAATGAAGCTGCTGTTGGAAAAGAAGTGCTATCCTGGTGATCTAAAAGACAACATAGACCTGCTAAAAGAACGCCTCAAAAATGCGGAACAAGAAGTAGTTGGATGTTTAAAACAAAGAAAAAAGGATGACGTGCTCATTGAAAACCTGAAACAGAAGGTTGCTGCCCTGGAAGATGACTCAGCGTTACTAAAAAAGATGCTTGCGGAAAAGAATGAGAAACTTAATCAAGTGAAGGAAGAAGTCGTAGATTTGAAGAAACAGCTTGAAGAAGTGGCAAGTAATGAAGTTGTCCTTCCAGCTGGAACTCATCCTGGGACGCTGGTTTCAAATTCAGGACCACCCAATCGAAACGGGTATACCTGCAACACTTGTGCAGCCAACTTCTTCAATGAAAACGTTTTAAAGAAGCACAAGGCCATGTACCATGGCAAGACAAAGGAAAAAGCGACGCATGGAAAGAGCCACGTAAACGGTAATATTCTTTTTGATTGCACAATTTTTTTATATCGAAATAACTTACAAACTTACTATTGACCATGTTTCATACAAAGTGCTAGTATTTTTTCGTTGTATCAATCTTTCAGTGCTAGGGCAACCAAGAAAGCTCGGGATTTGAAAAAGAAAATTCAGGTTCATTACTCGGGGGCAACTCCCATGTTAATGCTGCGTGAAAAACAAAAGAAAAATGCCACAAGGCCACCTGCCTTACGATGAAGTAGTACTTATCCAACTTTTTTTTTAAATAGCTGGAAGAGGGAGACTGGACGACCGGAGAAAGTTAACATAGATGGGGTTGAATAATGCCGTGGAGTGAATATTGTGTGGATACGCATTAGTCATAACGTCAGCGTCATACATATTATATTACATAATAAATTGTTTCGATTTTGTTAGAATCCTTGGTTTAAGCCTTAAACTTTTAGGTTTGACATTCGGTCTCCTTGTAAGAAATATGAAGTTAGTTAGGGTTTTCACAATCTTTACTCATACAGTTTTGTTTTTATTACTATATTGTTACTGATAGTTATATCCTAAATATTTGTCACATTCAACATTTGATATGAACTGCTTTGAAATTAAAAGAAGTATAATTTCAAAGAATTATTAATATAATTATGTGTGTATTATGTGCGTCATGTGTGTTTGTGTTGGTGTAGGACAAGATAATAAAGGAATTGAACAATAACACTTATGGGATTTGACCCAATTCAGTGTTTTCGTGCTCATATATATCTTGCATAATTAATGTGCATTAAAGTTTTAAGTAATTAGTAATTTTCATGTAACACACACGAAACTAATGCGTTTTCATTTCATTAGCTCTATTTCAGAAAAGCAGTTTACAAGTCAACCGATTTACTCTTATACTACTACTTTCATACTCTCCACCAACCACCCATAACAATTCAAGAAATGTCGGTTCTTATTCGTTTCTGGTGTTTCATTTACGTTATCATTCTCACAAGCCCACTTATTGTACCAACTCTTGTAGAAACGGTACATCAAATTCAGGAAGATCGTTACCACATTATAAAAATTCGAGATAATGCTCAGCAATTTGTAAAGGGTTTAGAGACTTTGCTCGGAAAAATTGACGAGCATTGCCACATACATGTCATATCCCAAAGCGTTCATTTTTATCTTAATCCTGACCACATTCATGCTACTCTTACTGTTCGACAATTCCCCTCAACTAAAAGTATCATCAATAATTTGAATGGCTCTTGGATCAATTGGCCTTGGAGAATGAAACCAGTAAAAGAAGAAACACTTGACATTTTACGTTTAAAGCAACATCGTACAATGAAATGTTTCTATACAATCCTTTTGTTTGCATTTGAGAAATTTGAATACACATTATTTGAAAAACTTAACGACACGGATCAGTTTGAAAAGCAATCGAATGACTCTTATGTCCCGTATTTAGTAGCATTGGGTGAAATCCAACAATTTTTCAAGGCACAGGACCCCAACAATAGAGAAATTCAGGATTTAACAAGGGAACCAGCAACAAACTACATAATTCATATCAGCACCAATTCAGAAAAGTTGAATGTTGGAATCAGAACCGAATATCATGCATTCCAGTACTACCGTAACATTTTTACTGCCATCATTGAATGTACAACTATCAATCAGGAAACGGGTCTGCTATCATCATCAGGAATGGAAGTTGAGTTTAATTGGAGCTTCTGCAAAAGCTTTTACTTTTGCATGCACTGTGATAAAGGTTCCAATAGACTAGTTTCTGTTCATCAATCAATCCTTTGGAATTACACATCGTTCCAAAACTACTCATTCAGCGTTGGAGTGACAAGCACTTGGGCAGCCATTTATGAAAAAGACATCCACCCTGACATTCTTGATGACTACCATCTCAAAAACTATTTCAGGATACCAACCAACAACACGCTCATCTTTGAGTTTGCTATTTTAAATCTACTTCGTGTTGAGTCAAATACATCCTTACGCTTACTATCCAAGTTTAAATACCATTCTTGGCCACGGATTTTTCCGAAAAAGCGGTTAAAAAAGGATTATCAATATGACTTTTGGAATGGATTTGTGCAGAAGCAATACTGGCACTCTGTCATTGTCTCCAGCGATGCTCTTAACTTTCTTACTTGCTACAACAAGGAGGATACTCTCAAAGTTGGCTATTACTTTCAACCTTTTCAAACCGATTTGTGGATAACTC
Source organism: Orchesella flavescens (assembly GCA_964034955.1). Lineage (NCBI taxonomy): Eukaryota > Metazoa > Arthropoda > Collembola > Entomobryomorpha > Orchesellidae > Orchesella > Orchesella flavescens. The sequence goes on along the minus strand of OZ035957.1, from coordinate 15,374,977 downwards.
TTCTTTGCTATTTGCCAATTTTTAGCATTTCAACACACATTTTCCTAATTGTGAAAAAGTGTAACAAACCAGATTTCAGCTCATATTTCTTCACATACTCATCTATGGTAGAGCATAGTTATCACGTGCCCGACTACTTATACCAGTTTGAGTCAATAAGAATAACTTTTGGCTTGTGGCTTCTCATCACCGTCATTTTCACAAATGCATATAAAGGCATTGCCATAACTGGAGTTACTGCCCCTCCTCAGAAAACTAGCATCCAAAAGTTTTCAGAGGTTATTGATGACAATGCAAACTACACTAATGATGAACCTGTGGGTTTCCATATCATGTTGCAAATGAAAAAGGAGTATGTCCAAGACTGGGCAAACAACCTTTTGCAAGATTACAATGAATCTGACACTACAAACACAAACAGTGTAGATTTCGATGTGTTAAATTGGAACTCTTTTGAATTTGGGGAAGAAGTTAAAGATGAACGTGCCAGAGTAGCTGGTGACTGGCTTCATGAGAAAATACGGGTGCAGGCGCTTGGTCCTACTGCTCAGTCTCGATTTTTAGAAAATCGTTATCATTTTTTACACCAATTAGCTGTGAGCAGAAGGTACATTGCTCCGAGGAAAGATGTTGAACCCAATTACTCTTCAAACTATGACATTGCGAAAGAAAGAGAAATTGTCAAGTGTGAAAATCGGGTGGTTTATGTCAATTTACAAGGTAATTTAGATAGGGAATATGAATACTTAACAGGACACTATCATCACAAGTCATTCTTCAAAGGAAACGAGTCAATGCTGCCAGACTTTACTGTGTGGCAATTTGATAATGGATTAGGTTCCAAATTGACCACGATTTTCCATCAACTCATCGAAAATGGAATTTACAGACAACTGGAATGGTTCTACACGACACAGGAGCAGCTTGGAATACGTTTGAATTACACTAGAAGTCGGAAGCTGGACAAGTACGAGCCAGTGAAAAAACTTAACTTGAAGTCAAACGTTCAAACAATTTTCTATGCACTTTTGATTGGTACTTTCGTGTCCCTATGTTCTTTCAGCATAGAATTCTACCTAAATTACCGTAATAGAGTTAAAATAATCTTTAAAATAGGACAAGATGGAACACAAAAAAATGTTTTAGACTTGAAGAAGATTGATTTTTTACCTTAACGTTTGAAGGTTGAAATAAAAATGATGATGTAAGTAATGATAATGATGTTCCTGTGTACGCATCTTTGTGCAAATGCGAATGTGCATGTTTTATCCTCATTTACCATTAGCTTAGCTTAACAGATCTAATATCACTAACATCTTTTTGTCAAATAGACAGGACAATTTGTTCCATCGTAAGTCACTATACTCATTTTATTTAAAGTCAACATGAACTCTTTTGTTCTGATTTGTTATTGGGTGTTTTTGAGCTTTGTATTTCACCAAAGTATAGTTTTAAAATAGTTGCAAATATTGTTTTTTTATAATCTTAGAACTGAAGAATAAATTCCGGTTTTGTATAATTTTTGTTCATTAACATTTCTTAAATAAAATGAAACAGAGAGAAAGCAAAACAGAAAGCAGTATTTGGGGCAACGTGAGATTATGCTTCATTTTTTACAACAGATTGTATTATTCAGTAACGAAACATCTTTTCTTGTAATCGAAAAATTTAACCTTACATAGCTTACAAATAAATCAATTTGCATTCTATGGCTGTTACATGATTCATGTGAAAATAAAATTTATATGTACCTCCAATTTGATAGTCAGCCTTATAAATATTTAATCTTTTGGTTTTATAAAGTTAGTTAAACACTGGTATTTGAAATAGTTTGTCTCAAAGTAACTAACAAATGAGTTTGAAGAAAATTTAATGATTTGAGGCTTTGAGAGTAGTGAATAAAATTTTGGATTAATTTATTATCATTTCAGCATATGGCTATATAGAGGATGTTGAACAAACACATTCCCAGCATTTGATCGATTTCTATTTCAAAATCCTACATATTTAATTCGCTGCTTTTATAGTAAATTAATACGACTAGTTGCGACGTTGCGATACACAAACATTGAAGTTTTTGCTGGTGGTTTATCTAGTCACCTACTACTACTTAAATTTGAAGCTATAGGCATTCAGGTCAGTTCCTATCGATCGGAGTTCCTACATAGTTCTATCTGTCTTCATTGCAAATCAGCCAATGTGCCATATTTACTTGGGTGGGGACATAAACGTCGTCCGCTAAACGTCGGGGGTCCATATGGTCGGAGTGCATAAGGTCGGTGTCCAAAATATCGGATTAAAAGACAAAAAAGTCGAATCATGTACATTATAATTTACATGTAAATTCGTAAGCGTCCTGCATAATTTTCATTTTCTATACTTAAATTCTGGTACGCAGGACCACTAGATTCGTTTTCGAACTCAAAATCTGTACTGAATATATATTGCGCACCTTCATAGGAACATAACAATTACAGAATTTACATATTTTTTCCCATTGTGTTTGGAAGCTTCATGATAAGATGTTAGAGAATCTACCAAGAACTAGTAATGTAGTAGAAGGTTTTAATAGGAATAGAAAGCGAGTAAGTCAAAAAACAACTACAGTTCCAAGGACTGAACTTGAATACGATGACGCTGAATAAAAATCACTGTATAAGTATCACTTAGTTTAAGTATTGGATAACCGAAAAGTAATATCTTATATTTTTATTTTTTAACATACCTGGACTTAAATGATTCATGTATTAAGTACATGTAATGTGTCTTCTTTAATATCTATGAAACTTCTAAAACGATAATATAAAAGCATGACAATATATGATATTAACTGACTTGTTGTAAAAAAAATGCATAAATAGTTGTTGGAACTCGTTGTTTACGCAGTTTTGAAAAATTTAAGCAAACAAAAAAATCCGACATTTTTTACATTTTATGTTTTGTACCCCCGATGTTTTTATCCGGGACGTTTAGCGGCCGGCGTTTGGGTCCCGACATTTTTGACCGGGATCATTTTACCTAGACTCATTTACTTTACCATATTAAGCTAAGAACCTGTTGCTATTTCTGCTTGTAGAAAATGAAAATGTTTCGTAAAAGTTACCCTACTAATGCTACATATATATTATTTGTTTTTTACAGTTAACCATATCACTATTAAAAATTAAAACATACGATATTGAACATTACATTGCATTAGCAATAGTTCGACAAAATGTGACAAGGTATATACGCCAATTCAACTCAAACTTGTGTCTGCGGTTACGTAAATTCCAGCAACTGCACCTAATACTTGAAATATGTTCATTTTATGTGAAACAATAAATATTTACATTTAAATGTGCAAAATGTGGTCAAATATTGAACATGAGGATAACTTGGGAAAGAAAAACACAAAATATCCATTTCAAAATCATAATGTTTTATCCTAACTTGTGATTCGTGACCTAGCTCTCCTTTATTAATTCTCAAATATGTATAGCTTTTCGCTTTACCCCTTTACTGACACTGACATTCTATATTTTAGTTGCAAAACCACTTTTATTAGAGCCATTTCAACTAATTTAACTACTCGACTGTTCATTAAAAGTTTTGCGGAGGCAAGAAAAAGGATACGAAAACTTTAAAAGCGACGACGCAAAGAATTTTAGAATCAAGGTCAAAGCAGATAATAAGCAATTATTTTAGCAAGGTTAGCAGTTATTTCCCACAACAAGGAAGGAAATTTATCACTTCTTTACACAACATTATACCGCTTCAACTAGGAAACTTTAAGAATATAGCGTTCTATCCGTTGTAACAACCAAATGAGATAGAATGTACAATCTGAATATAGTTATGTACAAATTACGCGTAATCTCAAACAACTTATCACCGAGGCCCACATATAACCTATAACGGCCTCGCTTATCACTATTTAATTTGAACTTGAACTGATATTTAAAATATGAACCTTTCTTTTACATTATCGTATAGAAATTTAGTAAAATCATTCAACAAAATACTGAATATGTAAAAAAAAAAGCTTTGATTTGCTTAGTTGCAAAATAAAGAAGGAGAATTAATTTTACTGTCAAATTCTGGAGAAGCGACTAGCACCTAAAAGCTAAAGAAAAGGAAAAAAAAAATTCCAGCACATGATAAATAGTTCCACACTTGCAGAACCAACAATCTTTCAGTCAATTTACAACACCTCCAGTGAAAAGAACTATTGAAACTCTCAATCTATTAGCATGGGCTCGCTACCCGAATTTTCTAAGAAGGAGCTCTTGTTCGAAAAGCAGCGTTTCAATGACAAGCTTTCAACATTGTTAAGAGACATTTTGACAGAAAAGGAAAATCAGGATGTACCTTGGGCATTGGCTTGGTTAAAGAAAGTATTTCTGTATAACGTTCCTCATGGAAAGCAAATTAGGTTTGATTTACAATCATTCTCTATGAGATCCCGATCTTACAAAAATATTTTTATATCAATTGAAATTTGCGCAGAGGTCTCCTTGTTCCACTCGCGGTCAGAGGCTTGGAGAGATGTCCAACGGAAAAACAAATTCAGCAAGCCTACATTCTCGGCTGGTGTGTAGAAATTGTAAGGAATTTTATTACAACACACCACGTTAGATATTCAATATTTTGGTTTTCTGTTTTTCCTGAAGATTTTTTTGTCAAAAATTTAGTTACAAGCATGCTGTTTGGTAGCGGATGACATTATGGATAAATCAGATACGCGCAGAGGTAGACCTTGCTGGTATAAAGTTGATGGCTTGGACTCACTTGCATTTAATGACTCTCTACTGCTCGAGCATATAGTGTATCGAATTATCCATAAATATTTCAAGGATGATACTTCCTATTCAACAATTATGGAACTGTTTCTTAGCACAACGTATAAAACTGTATTGGGTCAGAGTGTAGACACGCAGACAGGACGAAATCAAAGCTTTGATGGGTACTTCGGCACACTGTTGTAGAATATTAGTTGGGTTATCTAAAGCTGACCAAAGGGCTAAGCTACTTATAATTTTGGTTTTTCGTCAGATACACATTGGAAAAATACAAGGCAATTGTTAAGTACAAGACTAGTTATTACACATTTCACCTTCCAATCGCCCTTGCTGCTACAATCGTAGGATTGAAGGACACCGCAATGTTGCTGCATCTGGAAGAGTTTTCACTCAAACTTGGCTATTTGTTCCAAGTTCAGGACGACTTTTTGGACTGTTTTGCATCTGAAAACATAACTGGAAAAATTGGGACGGATATTCAAAACGGAAAATGTACTTGGTTGTTCATATCTGCAAAGGAAAAGTGTTCAAAGAGGGATCTTGAGCTGTTTTTGGAAAACTATGGACATGAGGATAAGCACAAGGTGGAGATTGTAAAGAAGCTGTATAATGATTTGAGCGTTCAAGCTAAATGCATTGCTCATTTGCAAGATACCTCTAAAGATATCATTGAGTATTTGGAACAGCTAGACAGCAATAAACAAGTTGGCATTTTCATGAGGAATTTACTTGAAACCGTGATCTCGGTACCGAAAATTTGTGGAGAAACAGAAATCTCTTCAGTATCTTTATAAAAAAATCTGATACAGTTAGTGACACTTTTGATGATGAATTGATGATGATGCAAATATTGATAAACTAAATCCATTTAAATTAAAAAATGACTGCAAAATTAGTTATTAAATTAAAATTAAATATAGGTTCATATATAGTATGATACTATGCAGGCCAACAATGAAGGTCGCAACTCGATGTCATTTTTTATAATTATTTATGGGTTTACAAGCATTTATTACAGGTTCAGCTCAAGAATAACGAGCTCTGAATGCATAAAATAGAATTAAATGTACACTACTACTTAATTGAATCCAATCCATAATAAATTTCAACTCTCACATTGCCCCAATTGGAAATTTTTTCTTTTTCTAAATCAATTACACGATCATAGTAATGTCAAATTTATTTGGGTGGTATCTTGTGGTTATGCCATGCCAGTGAATGTTATCATTCATAAGTATGTTCTTGCTAACAGTTCCAACTACGTCGACAGCAACTGCCTTGTTCAATGAATTTGCTAGGTCGATTCCCTTTTTGGAAAGCTAGCAGTGTGTGATTATAGAATATTTACAGCATATTTATGTGCTTGTTGAGTAGGACATATGAAATTCTAATTCTTAGACATAGTACATTTATGCTTAATTACTGGTAGAAAGTGAGGTGCCATGATGCTGACCAAAATGCTATTGTTAGTAAAATATGCAGAAAGCTATATCATTAGGTTCTAGTCTGGCCCCTCAGGCCCCTGTTAGCAGCCTAATAAGCCCGTGAGGCGTGAGGAGACACACTTGAATGTTTTACTACTTCTTATATAGTGCATTTAATATTCAGTAAAAATAATTTATAAGCATGAGCTGCGTCACCATTTAAAACAATTTATACACATCAAAGCGTTTAATAACTATTGATTCCTTATCATAACGGGAAGAAAATGTAACTGTGATCAGTTTTAATTTCGGCATTGTCTCAAAGCACTTTCTAGCCAACGCATAATTTTCACTCTTTGAATGTATTGGCTGAACAGTGGGTTCGAAAACGGTGAGCTCTTCAACATTCATAAACATTTCCTGAAAAAGCTCCCAACAGCTTGTAGTTGAAAAAATGCTTCTGAAGGTGCTTAGTGACTTGACGTTTGGCAATAATGAAGACAGATTACTAGTTTTGACTTTTGAACCACTTTGTCCTTCCTTTAGATGAACATGCAAATGTAATTGGGACAAGGTAGTTCCAAAATTTTGAACAAGTCGGAACACTGTTTCTTTTTGAACTGGTAACATATTTTCTCCAAGATCCCAGAGTTGCAGCCTTTCCAATGGCCAGTTAACTTGGGCGAGCTCAGTTAGGGCAACAGAAGTAGGTGTAACTCCTATGATGCGCAGGTTCTTCAAGTTTGGGAGGAGACTGCTCAAGTTCTCATTGTGAAACCAGTCCACTCTCAAGTTTTCAGCGTGGAACAGGCTTACTCTGCAGACTAGGGTCCTTAGCTGCTTTCCATACGCTCGAAAAATTCGAATTATCAAAGGATCTTCGTAAGCAATAGCTGCAAGGTCTTCCACAGAAACGCAAGAAAAGTCTAAAGTTGTAAAATGGAGCAGACGGGGAAAGGCGGCGGCACGTAAAAAATCACGTTCTGAATGGAGGTACAGATCTCCATCAATTTTCAATGTCCTTATGTTGGGAAGAAGATGAAGGAGTGAGAGCAGCTCTGTTAGATTCCCAGGTGCCCAAACTGGTACAAATGTGATATGAAACACTTGATGACCATAGTAGTCCAACAATGTTCGAAAATGATCCACTCCTGATCCATTATGCTTAAGGGTAATGGAGCGAGTGATGAACGGGTTGTATTTCAATGAACGAGGCTTGGACCGAAAAGTCTTAAGAAACTTTTTAATGTCACTGGAATGCCAGAAAAAGTAGTGTCTATTCAACAACTCCAACTTGGAGTGCATGTTCCTTCGATCTCTACACAAATGATTGGCAAAATCCTCTTCAGGAAAGGTCGAGTATTTTTGTAGCTGTGCATCTACAACTTCTCTCGTGTTCCTATTCAACCCCCGATAAAAAAGAAGTGAATTTATTGAAGTCTTCTTATTCATAAGAAGGATGGGTAACCCCTAAAGAACCAAAAACACATAATTTTTTATAAAATGCCTTCACTAAACAACTGATAAGTTGAAAAGGTTATTGTGTATAGCGACTCTCCCCACTTACTAAAAGCATCTTCTTCGATGTCAACAACTCACTCCATTCCACACAAGTGTTGATCACCGCACAAAGTTCATCTCGAGCTTCCAGGTTACAGAAGATTTTGTCCCAAATCTAATCGTAATAGCATTGAAAGAACAAAAATAATTAAACAGGTTAAAATACATACTATCGACTACCACATTTTTACAATTTCCCATGAATCATGAATATCATGATATATGTTTAAAAATTCAAACATTTCTCCACCTCAGGAGGAAGCATAGGATTAGTAACAGGGGAGAGAAATTTCACATCTTCTTCTTCACATTCCCCATCACCACCTCCAGAGTCCACCTCCATGAAATCCATGGAAGCCATTTTCGAACTCCACTAAATTGGACCAATCGCAAGAATTTCCAAAAAAAAGTGCCTTTCGCTATTCACATAACATATTAACATACATTATCATATCTACAATACACTTTCATACTTATTCTTTTAGCAACAACAACACTATCCAGCCAGGGATTTATTTCACTAGTTGATAACTACTGAATTATTCAATAAATCAATAATCAATACAAAATAATCAATCAAATCAAAAGCAGAGCTCTCGCTGCTCGTGCCTGTGCCTCATGCATGTTACTATACTGCGTTGTATTTGAGCCTTCAACTCAGCTGCATTGTGCAGATACACATAAATATGCTTGTCTGGTACCTATTCAACACATTGCTTTTGCACCAAAAAGAGCATTTTTTGTGTTTGTTTGTTTGTTTTTTTCACGCGCTTTCTCAATCTACTTCTCAAAATATTTTATTTTCTAGTTTAGTTTTCACTGATTAAAATTTTGATTAAATAATCAATCATCAATTAAATCCATATTTTTTATTAATTATAAAATGGGGATTTCGTAATGATCCTACCATATTTTTTAAAAATGATATTGAGACGTAAAAGTAAGTTTTAAGGGAGTCAAAAGTAATTATTGTATTGTTAAGTTAAAAGTCAAAAGTGTATGTGGCTGGTGGCCCAAATTAGTGCAGTTTAAGTTTCAAGATACATTAGTATGGTGTCGAAGAAAAAGAAGTTGCCAAAAAAGGTCAGGACGGCTTTTTCAAATGCTGAACAAGTTGGGGATACACAGGAGGAGGAGTCAGTAAAAAATCTGATTATGACCCGGAATATTTTGGTGCCTTTAACGAGATGTATATACTAGTTTGCTTTTATTCTTTACTGTGACCTTTGTAGATTGTTGATTGATTGATTGATAGATGATTGTGGCTTTTACTGACTATGTTGAGGTGAAAGGTTAAAAATAAAGATTTGTATGAGTTTGTATTTTATTGGTAACTTGTAGTTAGTAATGAGGTGAATATTTTTTTGTTTGGTTGCAGGTGACGATCCACACAATAATGATGGTGCCACTCTTGACCTTGAAGACTTCAAACAGTTGATTTTGACTAGCAGGAAGAAGAAACCGGTGAATAGTTATACTTCAAAGTCCAGTGGTGAGCAGCAACTAAGTCGTGATGAGATGGCAGAGCCTCCTGGGGATATTTCAATGCCGCAGGAGGAGGAAGTATTAGAACATGGAGAGACTGTGAGGTCAAATGAGACCTCGAACCCTAGTGAATCTCTAATGTCGATAGAGTCACCAGGGACAAAGTCCACCTCCGCCGCTGAGAAACCTAAGGAGACGACGACTGAGATAGTGGCAGCAACTCCCTTTGTCAACTGTTACGCTTGTGTGTTGTGGAGTCCTGCAGTAAAGACGGAAATAGACCTCCATAAATCAATAGAAAATCGTCTCTTCTCTACCCTCGGGATTGGGAGGCTTTTATCAGACAAAGTTATAATGGAAAACTGCTTTATGGACTGGAAAAAGCCCTTCCTTCTGGTAATAAGCCGATTGTGTAGTAGATTTTGAAATAGTAAATATTATTTTTTTACTATTTGTTTCTTTCATGATGCATTGATGTATCAAATTATTTATTAAATTATTATTTATTTATTGTAGGTAGACGTTATATACCGTGAAGGTATCACAGCTTTAAAGGATACTGATGGTTCCTATTTAATCCCCGTCGTGGAGAAAGATGCCATCGATAATGAAGATATTCCTGTACATGATAAAGCTTGGGACCTTCATATTTCTGGAAATCTTTCGCATCTCGCCCAAGAAATTCTTCGATGTCCACCCACCACGGTCATGATCTGGGGTGCTAGAAAATGCCCGGTGGAAGCGTTTACCTGTGAAGAAACGGAGCAGCAACACCAACATAAATCTAGAGGCGAAATTTACATTGATCTGGATTTTGGCCCTATCAACATAATTATTTTCCATTCAGAAGTGATCTCAAATGAAAGAATTAGAGGAATGAAAGGCGACTTTGGGAGTGCAGAGTTGGGTGCTTTCAGGGAAACGTATAGACGACGCATCTGTCACTGTTTCACAGATGGTGGTACTTTTGCTGTCCATTTTTCAAGGTTGAAAGACGCCAAGTACTTTAGTGTTCCTGGGAAACAGGAAATTATTCCTATTCCAATGCCTGCTGTTCAACAGTAATAACCGCCCAAAGAAGTTGTTGTGTTCGATATCATAACCGTACAAATTAAAAGCAGAGACAAAAGTATAAAAGAGCTTGTGAATAAGATTAAAATCTTAATTTTTCGCTCAAGTTCTTTATGTAAAAAATGTTGTATATATGTCTATGTATTTGAATTCTGTACATAAAAATGTTTTAATTTACTCGTAAAAATACTTCTGAGAAATTCGGTAGCTGGTAGTGTTAATAGATTATAATTATTTTAAAACAGATTTGAATGTAAATATGATTGTCCCATGGTGTATTGTACCAACAAAAAATAATTATTATATTCAAGTATTCTCATCCTTCATCACGTCAATATTTTTGGTACTTTTCATACTACCAATAATTCCAACGTGTCTTTTAACAAATGACGAATGGGTATATTTAAGGAAAAATATAGAACACTAAATAGTGTTATATTGTTAGTTTTCTCCATCCGTATTGGCGTATTGTTTAACTTTTTTTATGCATAGATTATATACTGGGAAAGGATATGGTTGTTCGTTTATTATTATAAATATTGTAATGTATTGTATCATGAATGTACAAGAGCAACTTTAAAACTATATCGTGTACTATTACTATTCATTACACAAATATACCCTTTTTTGTTAATAATTTAATATGGCCTATCTGTTAGTAACGTTGATTGTACATGAATTGTATGTGCACGAGAGTGACAAATTAGAGTAAAATTCAACCTGAAGTTGAAACTGTTATTAACCATTGCTTCATCTTATGTCTTATCAATCATGTAAATCATTCTTAAACACTACTTGAATCAAACGCCTATTATCTGCCATCTGTAGAGTATAAAGTTGAACAGACTTGACTTGGAAAATTGTTTGAACCTTATTTACCTTATCCCTAGCAAGGCAAGGGACCGGAAGCGACTGAAAAGAGAGAATGAACACTACATGCTTGGTTTAGTATAACGCAAAAGTTGAAAGTACAAAAATCATGAAAATCACAATGGTTCGTGAAGAGAATGAGTACTACTTGTACTACACGCGCGCTCATAGTATTTCGGGATGAGGAGAATGCTTTGAGAAAAGCATGTGAATACATTGGACGTTCATTTCAATGCACTTTACTTGCTGAATCTAACTTGTTTGGTGATTTAATTTTTTTTGTGATATATTTAGACGTTGAATTATATTAGATGATCAGTGTTTATTTTGTTGTTAGTGTTTTCCATATGAACATTAGTGAAAATGGCTGACCCTTACCCGTCCTATTCTCTCCTCCCCCTTTGGCGAGATCTGTGGATAAACCCGTATTCCCAAACTACTCGGGAATATCCGTTGGGGTAAGAACAAAGAATCGTGTGTAATAGTGTAATGTAAAATGTAAATGCACCTTTAACCGTTTTTTACTTAAATTGCAATTCTAACTTTTTTTTTTTACTGTTTACCCTTTTTTATAGTCAGCTACTTCTTTCCCTTGCTGATGAAGTCGAAAAAGAGGCTCGAAAGTATGGTCGAGACTGGCGCCTTCGCGAAACTGATAGGGAGAACCTCATTGACGTGTCGACACAACTAAGGTATCATAAATAATTATTAATGAAAAGCTATTTTTAATTTTTATATTAAAATTTTATGGATGGTTAGGTGGTGGCGGTACTGACTTACATATATGATGACTGATTTTGTGAATATTTGAGGTGGACCATAATTTTGAATTTGTGTAAATTACTTATTGTATTTTTATTGTTTCTAACTGTAGTGAATTTCTTGTGGAGACTGGTAATGCCCTCATAGCGCAAGTACCAACTGTAAGGTTCTTGTTTGATGATCATCCAGTGCAGCAGATAAGTACCGGGTAACTGATATTTATATAACTACTACCTACATTTTTAAAGGGGTGGACGATCAGTATTTAGCTGACAGTACAGTTGGTTAATAATATGTTTCCGAACTCTTATAAAATTTCAAACAGACAGATTATTTTACGATATGCCAATGCCATTGTTGGCAAAGCGGTAGCGTTTTGCAGCCTTCATCAACCCATGCATTACAATTTTAGGATTAAAATCAGGTAAGACATACATGTGTTAGTTATGAATTACAATTTGAAGGTTATTTGGACAATGCATATGTTGGCTAATATAATACTGAATTAATGTTTGATACTTATGTAGACAAATGCTTTTCTCAGCCGCTGATGTTTTTGAGACTGCTGCTCGAGCATTGTTGAACCCGCTGAACCCCTTAGATTTGCCGGAGAATTTGGAGGGCGATGAAGTGGTGTTTGCTGCCCCAGAATCTGTACGTGTTCCTAATAGTGTGAATATTACGAAGAAAAAACATGTAGCTGAAAAGCAAAAAAATGAAGGGCTTGTTGATGAGTGTGAACTTGGGGATGCTGCTAATTTCACGAATGTCTGTGATTCTCCTTACACACAACCCCCTGATGTATCAACCAGCTTAAACAAGAAGAAAGTTATCGAAAATCATATAGGAAATGAAGAAAACAGAAGGGATGTAATTGATGTAAACATAGTCAACGCCACAACTTGTACTGCAGTTAGTAGTCCAGTTCCTCCTCCAAAGATTGCCAGGGCTAATGATAATGATGTAATTTCACCTGAGAATGCGAGAAATGGTCGTGAAGAAACCTGTGGCCGTCGTAGTAGAAGTAGAACCAGTCAAAACAATAAAAATACACAAGGACAACAACGGTATTCTTTACGAAATAGACAATAGATGAGTCGAGATCAAGATGTCGAGTCCTAATTGACCAAAGTGATTCGTGGAAGTGTGTAGTATTTAGCAATTATTAATTAGTGATTATTTGAAATCGTAACATGTCATGAGCATTTATATGTGTTTTAAATGGATGAGAGCCACCTACTTAGCTTTTTATGCTATAAAATTGCAAATTATTAGTCTTTGTGCGAATAATATGTATAAAAATATTTTATTTTATTTGAGTATTAATATTTGTTACCCTAACCTAAGGAATTTGTTTCGCAATAAATTTTACTTAAACTAAATAGATTATGCATTGGAATTGTTTTCAATTTTGAGTTCATTTTAACAACTGGTACATTACAAATGTTATGTTCTGCTTAAACATTGATGCTTAGCGGTTGCAATTTGCATCATCACAGTCAATAACTGAAATTCATGTCATTATCTGTGTTTAGTTGCGTGCATGTGCTCGCTCATGAGCAAACCTTGAGCTGGAAATTCCAAGAAAAATAATAGAAAATATATTGAGTAGGTATTTAAATTGCTTAATTGAATTTTGACTTCACATAGACTAGACTAGGAAAGCATATCTTGATTCGTACATACATACTAGACTAGTACTAATTCGATTTCCGAAATTTGTTTTTTCGGACGTGCGACACCGTGTTTGCTAACCAGCTAAGAATTCGTGATCAACTATAAAATTAAAAGTTCATGTCCATGGTTTGTGACCATGTGACGATCCTCCCTAAAGCGCATTTTGCTAGCATCCAAATTGTCTAATTTTAGTGGATTTTATTTAGAGCATCATGAATCATGATGGTTTCTTCATTGCATCTTTTGCATTGTAATGTGTGAACGTACGGAAATGTGTATTTAGGATTTGATGGGTGAGAGAGTAAGTATGAGACCTTGAAATGCAAATATGTTGCCACTAATGCCAACGCTTTAGTCTCAATAAACGGCCAAGATTTTATAATTCCTAGTTGCCACCCACTTACTTGCATGCGTAATAGAAAATAATAGCTCACGGAATTACCTCAATACTAAAGCTGCGCGTGATAATGATTACTGATTGAGTATTAAGTTATGACACTGCAACTGGACATACACAGGAAATATTGTGTTGGGGTGAATTAGCTCATTCAGCGTTTTAGCAAAGCTTTAGTTTTTCCAAAATCCTAACCTAACTTTCAGGATTTGAATGATGTGAGGTATTTTGAGTACGATAACGTTTTCATCAAATTGAATTTCCAAGGAAAATGTGTGAACGATGAACTCCAGTTCAGCTTTCTTCCGTCTTCTCCAGGTGCATAACCCTATACTCATTACACTGAAATATAATGCAGACCTGCATTGAGTTGAGGTTGAGTGAAAACTGAGTTTCAGTGAAATATCAAAATGTTTCGAATTTTGACAACTCTTATAGCAACTTTGTTCTGTTCATTTTATCAATGTGAATGGAGCCTTTATCCACCTTTTGTTTCCACACATATATATGAAAATCCTTTCTTTCGAAGAAGTCGCATCTTGGCTACCGACATTCGTCGACTAGGTAGTTTGTCGGAGGATGAAAATACGGACCTCGTCCTTACCAAACTTGGTCCCGTCCAAGGTTTCAAAATGAAAATAAGTGACACCAGAAAAATTTTAGCATTTACTGGTGTACCCTATGGAGAAACAACTGGTGGAGAAAATCGATTCCGTGCTCCTGTTCCAAAAAGGCCTTGGACAGGGACTTGGGATGCAACTTATCCATCCCCGATGTGTGTTCAAATCACTCCGTTTGCAGCAGGAAGGGATAAGATTCGTGGGAACGAAGATTGTCTACATTTAGATGCACGTTATGATTTATTAAATTTCTGCATTATTAATTTTTTTAAATTATTATTTCGATAGGGTTATTTTTAATTTAAATTTTATATCAGATATAATTTCTTTTAGATATACACACCACGTATTCCAAAGAATGAAAGTGGGCCACTGTTCCCAGTCTTCATATTCGTTCCTGGAGGTAGACACCTTAAATTCTGAGAAACTGAAAACGTCTAAAAAAATTCGAGCATTAAAACAAATTGTTGGTGTGATTTGACTCCTAGGTTCCTTCTGGTTCGGAGATTCCAAAAAATACGGACCAGAGCGCATTTTACTTGACAAGGACATTTTACTTATCGTTATAAATGTGAGGATGGAGCTGTTTGGTTGGTTAAGTAATGGCGAATCTGCAAATTGGGCTTTGAAAGACCAAGGTAAAATAAGATAAGAGTCCTTATTCTTAATTTGTTATAATCTGCCGCTCAGGGCTAATTTTGTACAATTGACAATATATACAAATTTGAAAATTCTTAATTAAGGTTTGGCAATTGAGTGGGTTTACCAAAACATTCAAGGCTTTGGAGGGGATCCGAATAAAATAATTATTGGCGGAGTGTCAAGCAGCGCTGTCACAACACATTTGATGCTTTTTACAAATCACAGGGCCAGAAATTATGTAAAGGGCATAATGAGCTTCAGTGGTTCAGCCTTGTTTGGTGCCTTGGATGTTCACGGACATGTTCGAGATATTTCGGATGCGGCTGCTGAGTCCGTTGGTTGTCCAAATTCACGAGGAATCAATGGCTCAAAAAATATGGTAGAGTGTTTGAGAAAAGTTCCCGCATTCCTACTAGTGAATCTCCAACGACTAGCACGTCTTCAACTTCCACCGGCCATGTTCATACCCACATTGGAACTACCAGGTCCCTCTGCTTTCATTTCTGAGCCACCAGAAGTGCAGTATAGAAAGGGAACTGTGCCACCCATTCCTCTGATTATAACTAGAGCTGAAGATGAACTTCAGATGGAATTACTTCCATTACGTCCATTCTTGCCCCTAATGTTACGACCTCTGCTCTACTTTCGCTTCATGCCTATTCTCCTACACTATGCATTCAGAACTTCTTCCACCAAAGTTGACCCATCAGTGGCTCAAGCGTCGTTTAGAAAAGTTCACCAGGCCTACTTTGGGAAAAACACAGCACCCAACTTTCTCATAGGCCAAGATTACTCCATATTCTGTCAACTACTCAATGACGCTCTGGTTAACGCTCCTATGTGGAAGTCTATCGAGTACCATCATAAAATTGCACCAACATATACCTACATTCAGAAAAACAATGTTATAGCGGATTTACCAATGTTGGCATTTGCTAGAAATACTTTGAAACGGTTCGGGAACGGTCATGGTGTAAGATAGCTATAAAAACTTGAAGAAATGTTTAAAAGGAAAACATTTGGAAACAAATAATAATGAGTACTTCCATACATCATTATGCTAATCAACGTTAAAAATAATAATTTTTATTTTGTTTCAGTCAGAGATAGGCCTTCTCTTCAATATGAGTAAAATAATCCCGCCGATTATTCCTGGAAGTGATTTTGACGTTGCATCAAGACGGCTTATCAACATGATTGCTAATTTTGCTACACATGGGTAAAAATCCTGCATATTTAAAGCGATTTAAACGTGATGCAGATGAGCATCACATATATGTATTATGAATATTTTCTGCCTAAATTATAGTGCTCCTCTCTATCGAAATGAAGAAGGACAGGTACTTAACTTGTGGAAGCCAGTGGAAGACATGAAAAACCCAATTGCTCTGGAGGTAGGGTTAGTGAATGATATAAAAATGATCGTAGACCCGGTGGCAGCCTCAGGAAGACTTCATATATGGGAAGAAGTAGTGTTTTGATAATATTATAAATAAATGTTATATTTATGTACCTAACTTTTGAATGCAAAAATTAAATATTCCACATTGAAATACATAAATCGTGCGTGGTGAGAAGCACGATCAAGACAAAATTCATTGACGCTGTTGCTGTATTCAGTGTTTGCATGTTCGACAAGAGGGGAAAATGATTTTTACTAGCTTGTTAAAGTTTGCCGTGACCTCGTCTTGAAAAACTTCTGATGCGGAAGGACTTACGATTAGTCTAAAGTTTCTCTGTATATATGTACTTCTTATAAAGCTCATATTGCTCACATACATCTGAAACTTACGATGTATGTTATCTTTAACAAACTTATTTGTTATAATGGGGCCAATGATGCTACTTCAGTTGCTGTGTGCCTGGTTTCAATGTGAATTTGGATTAGTTTTTCCTTTTATATACACAAACCCAGATAATCAACGACTTCTCCCTCCCAATCCTCTCATTGCTCCGTTTCGTCAAGGTCAAAGTAGCACCACATTTCATGATGATAATCCAATTGTGCATACAAATCTGGGACCTGTTAGAGGTTTCAAAATGAAGATAAACGAGTCCCGCGAAATTTACGCATTTACTGGAGTTCCTTATGGAGAATCCACAGGTGGAAAAAATCGATTCCGAGATCCTGTACCAAGAAGACCTTGGAAAGGGACTTGGGATGCAAGTTGTCCATTTTGTGTCCAATCCAGTCCCATGCTTGGTGGGATGATAAGGGGGCAAGAAGACTGCCTTTATATCGACATTTACACACCTACACTCCCCAACAATGGGAGTGATGAACATCCCCTGCTTCCAGTTATCATGTGGATCCCAGCAGGTTCGAATTGTATCATTATTGACGTGTCTATAGCCATTAAAATATGAAATTCAGAGCCACGGAAAGTAACAGTTTACATATCAAATTTTTCGGGTTTATTTAGGCTCAAGCATGTTTGGTAGAAGCCGAATACACGGTCCAGGTCATTTTCTGAGGGAAAACGTTATTCTTTTGGCGATTAACCATAGAGTTGGACTTTTTGGCAACGGGAGATAAACATTGCCCGATATATAAGAATTTTAATGTATATTTAACTGGACATGAATGATCGAGACATATATAAAATTTTACGTCATCAAAATTTCGATTCAATAAACTACGTCATTGACTCTCAAAATCCAATGTCTATATTGTCTGTCAGGAAATTGGGGTTTAAAGGACAAAGTGTTGGCAATAGAATGGGTTCACGACAACATTCAAGCCTTCGGAGGAGATCCAAATAGGATAATTATTGGGTGAATTTTTGTTTTCTATAAATAAAGAGTAAATTGATTTAATTGTTTAAATTATCTTTTGTGTACTTATTTGTATAACATTCTTTATCCTTTTAGAGGCATATCAAGCGGAGGTTCAACCTCACATTTGATGCTGTTCACAGAACACCGAGCGCGCAACTACATTAAAGGGATTATAGCAATGAGTGGAACAGCTTTGGTAAATCAAGCTTTAGACACTGTTGGCCAAGTACGAGAAGCATCCAACTTGGTAGCAGACTCTGTCAAGTGTCCAAACTCCACTTCTGGGTCATGGAGGATGGTGGAGTGTCTCCAAAAAATCGACCCGTATATGCTAGCTGCCCGCTTCATATCAACTACAACTCTCTCCATTCCACCAATTCAGTTTCGTCCTGTGATTGAGCCTAAAATTCCCTCCGCATTTATTTCAGAGCTACCCGAAACTCAGTATAGAAAGGGAAAGGTTCCACCCATTCCTCTGATTGTAACAAGATCAGAATCCGAAGCCACTTTGGTAATCGCCCAACAACGATTTGCTTTCTCTTTCCTGTTGCGACCTAGATATTATGAGCTTGCACCCAAATTCCTACATGGTTACTTTCGAAACACGGACAGAATGGTGGGAAGGGAGGAGGGGATGCACTCACTTCAAAAAGTGAATCTATACTATTATAACAGGACCAACCCTCCAAACTTCATGCTACGGAGGGACTTTAACCAGTTTATAAACTTGTTAAATGATGCATTGTACTTTGGACCCATGTGGAAATCAATTGAATATCATCATCAGGTAGGACCAACCTACGCATATGTTCTGAGTGCTCCAGTTTTTAAAGCTATTCCCCTTTTAAAAACTATTGGGAATCAGTTGAACGCTTCCCATGCGGTAATAATATTACAGTACTAATTTTTTGCCGTAACATAAGCCAAAATTTAGACATTTGAGTTGAAACATTTTTTTTCTGTAGTCGGAATTTCTCCTTCTCTTCAACAATAGTAGGATTGCACAACCGCTCAAGGGTGACATTGAGAAGGTTTCCAAAAGCTTAGTTAACATTATTGCTAACTTTGCCAGATATGGGTAAGCCTCCACATAGTACATTACCAACTTGTATGTCTCCTGTAGTATGACAGGTAAGTTTCTACTCTTACATGTTTGCTTTATATATTTCACAGAGTTCCACTTTACAATACTCCTGATGATGATGGCGAATTGCAAAATATATGGAAACCTGTGGAAGATATGCGCAATCCAGTAGCTCTTAATATTGGCTTACTAAACGACATCAAAATGATTTGGGATCCAGTTGCAGCGTCAAATCGGTGGAGAATATGGGAGCATGTCGTATTTTAGCTTAGCCTGCTTTTTGTTGAAATGTTTTTTTAGCTGATAAGATTGAAATAAATAGTTCTTCAATACTTAATGAAAAAATAATATCTTGTAGCCAGATGAAATTGTACATTTAAAACATGTATAAAAATTATTGTGATTATTAAACAACATCACCAGCTCTAGCTCAAATAATAAACAATTTAAAAACGTATCAATATTATCACTATTAAAATGCTACTTCTTCCCATATATGAAGTCTTCCTGAGGCTGCCACCGGGTCTACGATCATTTTAATATCATTAACTAGTCCTACCTCCAAAGCAATAGGGTTTTTCATGTCTTCCACTGGCTTCCACAAGTTAAGTAACTGTCCTTCTTCATTTCGATAGAGTGGAGCTCTTTAAATCAATTATTGTGACACTTTCATCAGATTAAATTCTTCAATTATTGTTTAATTTTTAAAAAAAGTCAGGTTATTACCCATATGCAGCAAAATTAGAAATCATATTGATAAGCCGTCTTGATGCAACGTCAAAATCACTTCCAGGAATAATCGGCGGGGTTAGCCTACTCATATTGAAAAGAAGGCCTACTTCTGTCTGAAACAAAATAATTTTTAAAATTGATTAGCATGTATGGAAGTACTCATTATTATTTTTTTGAACCGTCTTCGTTTTAAACATTTCATCAAATTTTTATTTACGCAGCTCTTACACCATGGCCGGTTCCGAACCGTTTCAAAGTATTTCTAGCGAATGCCAGTATTGGTAAATCCGCTATAACATTGTTTTTCTGAATGTAGGTATATGTTGGTGCAATTTTATGGTGGTACTCGATCGACTTCCACATAGGAGCGCTACCCAGAGCGTCATTGAGTAGTTCACAGAATCTGAAGACATCTTGGCCCATGCTAAAGTTTGGTGCTGTGTTTTTCCCAAAGTAGGCCTGGTGAACTTTTCTATATGAGGCTTGAGCCACCGACGCATTAACCTTGGATAAGGTGTTTCTGAATGAATAATGTAGTACAAGTTGCATCCATTCGAAGTATATTGGTCGAATCAAAGGTAAAGTATATCGCAATGGAAGAACTACCATCTGGATTTCATTCTCAGCTCTTGTGAGAATCAACGGAATTGGTGGCACAATACCCTTTTTATACTGCACTTCTGGTGGCTCAGAAATAAAAGCAGAGGGACTAGGTGGCTCTAACGTGGCAGTAAATAAAACGGGAGGCACTGGGAGACGTGTTAGGTACGTAATTAGTCTGTTTGCTGGAATTTTTCGCAAACACTCCACCATTTCTTTCGAACCCCCAATTCCTTTTGAAGTCGGGCATCCCACTGCTCTTGCAGCTGCATTCGAAGTGGCTTGAACGTTTCCGTGAACATCCAAGCTGCCCATCAACGCTGTACCACTAAAACTTATTATGCCTTTCACATAATTTCTCGCCCTGTGATTTGTAAAAAGCATCAAATGTGTTGTGACAGCGCTGCTTGACATTCCAGCAATAATTATTCTATTCGGATCTCCTCCAAAGTCTTGAATGTTTTGGTGAACCCACTCAATTGCCAAACCTTAAATTATAAAATTTCTACGCTGTATTGTTATTTCATAAAAAATTAATGAGTGCATTTTAAGTTACATGAACAGGAATGACTTATGAATAAAGACTCTATCTATATTATCTTACTTTGATCTTTCAACGCATTATTTCCTGGACAGTATTCGTCGCCAGTACTTAAGAATCCAAAAATGTCAACACGTACGTTAATGACAATTAATAAAATCTCCTCTCGAAGAATTTGCGTGGGACCGTACATTTTAGAGTCTCCAAAAGCAAATGCCCCTCCCGGTATAAATATCAAAACTGGGAGCAATTTTCCTCCACTCCCATTTCGGGGTAGGTGTGGTGTGTATATCTAAAAGAAATTATATCTGATATAAAATCTAAATTAAATATAACATTATCAAAATAATAATTTATTTCATTTATAATGCAGAAATTAAATAAATTATAACTTGCATCTAAATGTAGACAATCTTCGGTCCCACGTATACCATTTCCACCTAGCGCATACGGTTGGAGTTGTACACAAATTGGACTAGGAAAACTAGCGTCCCAAATGCCTGACCATGGCTTTTTTGGGACAGGAGCTCGAAATCGATTTTCTCCACCCGTAGTTTCACCATAAGGAACACCAGTAAACGCGAATATTTCTTGAGTTGAACTTATCTTCATTTTGAAACCTTGGACAGATCCAAGCTTTGTTACCACTTGGGATGATGCTGCACTGTCATCATTAAAATAAAGACCTTGGCGGTTTATGTCAACAGCTAGATGGCGAGATCTGGGTTGAAGTGGATTGTCATGAGTGTTGGTGGCCACAAAGGGAGGATTTAACTGCCATTCGCATTGGGAAAGTATACAAAATAAATTGAAAAAAAGTGTTGAAAGTACGGCAATCATTTCTTTGATCTATATATTTGTAGCCCTTTATGAATAATTCTCAATATTTTGTTGCAAACGTTTTTTAAAAAAATTGGGATAGAATCAAATTTTAAAATAGCAAGAGAGAATCAGTAAAATTAAATACTATAGTATACTTCTTGAAGACATTTACAATGAATCACATAAAACCTACGCAAGTGTATAACCCAAGTAGTATCATTGGTATCTTGACGTGGTTTGATTTACAATTTTTGGAAAATCCAGAAAATATAATGTTTCAGTTTCCAGTGCAGTCAATAAACCCAATCATGATAAACATATAAATTCTTGGGAATGCCGAATGCTTGGATATTTTAAATTATTCAGCATTTCATTATATGGTTGAAGTTGATTGGTATGCAACAAACAAAGTCATGCCACAATGTATGTCTGAATATGATGTTGTATATGAATACCTATTTTTGTAACTGCCATCATTTTGTAATTTCCATCCATTTTAGTAGACAAAATAGGCTTCACTCGACCAGATTTAATGTAATGTGGGATAAAAATAATAGGATGAATAATATTTGTTGTGAATTTTCTCACATTCAAAGATTTTATGAAATTATTATGCTCCAATTAGCATCACGATGCATTTCCTTCATTTCAATTTACATAACATTGATAACAACAACGCATAACAACAACAACATAATAACAACATAACACCTTATTTGCGCATCCTAAAGGTAACATGATACACACAACTACTTATAAGTTACTATAACATACTAGACATCCATATTTTAAACTCAAATAGTCTGCTTCCTGGATGAATATATTGAATGGTTTTAGATACACTATTAAATATTATTACATTGTTAAATGTAATCTCAATCATTCTCAATCTTTAAACTGGATAAATTTTATTTGAATATAATCACGTGTCAATCATGTCACGGATTCTAAACAAATTGCAGATTTTAAAACTAAATTTTACTAGATCAACTTTGTATATGAAAAGTTTAATGTAGGAATAGTTGCCAAATACATGATATACAAGACATGTAAATCCTTGATATTTTTCTTTGAGTATCTGAATGACTGAAGACGACTTGCTTATTATAATATATATATGCGTTGTGAAAATGTACATTAACCGGTCATTTTGCAGGTTTATTTCTAATTTTTTAAATCTACAGTTTTATACTTTTCCAATGCATAATTTGATTGAGCCTCACCCCTTAATTACATTAATTCGCATGTTGCCTAATTATTATAAGTTGTTGCTCTTGAGATAACAGAAACTATTTAAGTATGATCGTGGGTGGTCCCCACTTCAGTCCAGTTAAGATAAAGTGGATAAGGTCAGGCATGAAATAATTTGTCTTTTGATAATAGATATTAAAATATACAGATGGGTTGTAAATAGAGGGCCGGTTGAAGGATGATTATGATATGATGATGTTACAGTCAAACTTTGTATAATGTAAAATATAATCTCTATATATTCTATGAACTTATTTCTAAGATCCTTTTTTGGCACGCACAATTATTTATAGTGTCCAGAGTTTAATCATAGCTTTCTATTTGTACCTTTTTGCTCATCGTCAGTTCATATCCATATTATGATGTCCACCAACTAAATCAATAAATTATCTGCACACTATGTTAACATGTTAAAAAGTTATCCAAAATGTTTCAGCTTATCATCAAGTTATCATTTGGATCTATTATTGACATCTATGAATGATAAACTTTGAAACTCTTGACATGACGTGTGGGTGTCCGTCCAGTGTCGTATAGAGCAAACTATACATGGTTTTAGCAATTACATCAAAACAATACGCATATTTGATACTAAACTTTGACCATGTATGAAAATATCCATGGACCATAATATATATTATTCATTTTATCCTTGAAAGATTAAAGGTTTTTACGCGATAAATACCATTCCAGTTCCAAGAACCTTTGCAAACCAGTGTATCCTACACTTTGAAGCTACACGCACACCATGAAGTTTTCAGTTGCAATAATATTATTAGCATGCGCTGTATCAGCGTTGGCTTTAATAGCAGTTCCAACGAAAAGCAAGGTGGATAAAACCTTGGATTTGAAGTCGCTGTCAATGCCCCAAAAGCTCGGACTCCTCGCCTTATCTAACTTCCAACCCAAGAAATATGGTGAAGCAACATGGAAGTCCTTATTTTCATTTGATGATATTCCATGGATAGACTACTTTTTCATCGATATCCGCTCATTGCTTGTCCAAAGCATAAAAGTCAAGGAGCAAGCGCCCATTCCAGAAGTTAATTGGTCTTACTGGTTTGACTTTTGCATCCCCTGGTTCTGCGTAGATCACACGCTGACTCTAACAACCAGAAACACTCAAATGATTGGACAAAAGCGAACCACTTCCGTGAATGAGGTGACTCCAACCACCTTTAAAAATTCGTTCCACGCACCTCTCTTAGTGTGGCACAGTCCAGACTTTCTGTTCAATGTCACGGATAACGTTTATAATCATCAGTATTTGAGCCGAAACTTGTACCTATCCATCAACAACCTAACGCTGAATACCACGTTTGTTTATGATTTTGTGGAAGACCTAGGAATCCAGATTAGAAAGTTGACTGTCGATTTTGAGCTCAACTATATAAGATTAAATATTGAAAATATTACTCTTGTTTACTCAGACGGCCTTGTCGAAGTCTATGACCCCATAAAGAATGACTATACCGAGTACCTTTTATCCGATTGGGACTACTTTAAGGCTACCTATCTTTCATCATTAGAGTTCAGAATCAACTGTATACTGGTGAGTCTCGATTACCAATTTCTTTTTTTTGCGTAGGCCATCATCTATATAGCTGGACCATTTTGATTTCAAACTTTTTAAATGTTTTTTTTTTGCAGAGTGGTTCTCGTAATGATCCAGAAAGGTGTGATGGGTATGACGGGAGTGACTATGTCACAAAACAGTACTACAAAATGAATGTCTTACAACTTATCCAAACCATTGGTAAGGTTAACTAAATTGAATACTTTTTTCTGGTAAATAGTTCATCTTTTAAAAAAACTGTTTGTTTAATCATTTTAGGTCTTGCTTCAATGGACAGGTATTAAAGGCAAATCATTATGGCGTGAAAAAAGATCACTATCAACCTTTCAACAATATCTGATACAACTTTTACAACTCACACCGTTGTTAGCATTTGAAACGAATTGATGGACATGAACGCATTATTATCATGCTCCGAATCAATTAAATTTTCTAAAATAACTCGATGTGGTGATGTGATGGCAATTTAGATTTTATTCCTCATTCCCACGCAATTTATCGTGTCGATCGCAATCTGCAAGTTAAATAGAATTTGGGAAACCAGGTTTCTACCACTAATAATAATTCATATCAGAATATCGTCATATTATAATGATGGTACACAAAGTCCATATCAGTCAGTGGTCTTTTGTATATAATGCAATGAACTGCAACGCAATCGCAACTGAAACAAATTATGTATTGAAAAATTGAAGAACAAATGATTTGTTCAAGTTACCCCATGATTACCCCATTCAATAGTTTTCCATGTTAGAGCTTTGTCAGTGGAATGACTTTGTCACGCCAAATGCCTAATATGAAACGGCTTCATGTGAAACTTGAAAAGGTGTTTGGTTTCGTCACACAACATTCCCATCAGTTTTATTTGAACAAAAACAATAAAGACGCTAATTTGAAAATGAAGCAGAATTCCTTTAACATAGAATAATAATATATAATATACTACCTTCAAATAGCATATCGGTGTACATATACAAACACCACACAAAATGTAGATTCCAATTTATTTTCATGACTCATCAAAAGCTAAAAGGCAACTTGTTCCCATATTCTCCACCTATTTGATTCTGCCACAGGATCTCGAATCATTCTAATGTCCTTTACTAGCCCTACTTCTAGTGCAATAGGATCACTCATTGTTTTCACAGGTTTCCACAAATCCAAGAGCATTCCAGTTTGTGTCCGGTATAATGGAGCTCTGAAAAATCCAAAGCAAACCAAACGTGGATTCAAAAGCTTTAAGGCATCAAATAGTTTTAAATATCTAAAAAGTTTTTTGCTCACCCATGAGCTGCAAAATTGACTAGCATGTTGATAAGGTTTTTGGAAGCCTTATCAAAATCACTTCCAGGTCGAAGGTCAGGCATCATTCTGGAGTTATTGAAGAGCAGCATGAACTCGGACTAAAAAGGAAACAACCAACCCAAAAAAACTGACACTAACTATTGAAAAATAAAGAAAAATATTGAATTTATCATGTTACCCCATGTTGAGCCCCAAGTCTCGTAAATCTTCCTATAACTTCCGCAACTGGATGCACAGTTATTGTTTCCAGCTTAAAGATGTACACAAACGTTGGTGCAATTTTGTGATGGAATTCAATAGTTTTCCATGTTGGAGCTAAAAACAAGGCATCATCCAGCATGTCACATAAATTGGAGTAGTCTCTTCTAAAAAGGGAATTAGGAGCTGTTGTTTTGTTAAAATAAAACATGTGCACTTGTCTAAGAAACTGCTGCCGGTGCTCCCGTACATTCAAGTTCTTATCATTTGCCCGCATACCAAAGTGCAATACACTTGATATGAAACTAAAGTAAATTGGTCTAATCAATTGAAGTAGAGTATAGCGAAGTTGTATAGTTTGGAGCATCGTTTCATCTCCTGCCCTTGTAATTATCATGGGGATAGGTGCAACCTTTCCTTGTCGATAGAGATCTTCTGGTCGCTCAGAAATGAAGGCTGAAGGAATATCAGGCTCAATAGTTGGTTGAAACACTTTTGGAATAAATTGTGCTGCCAGACCTTGAAGCAAATATGGGTCCAATTTTCTTAAGCATTCTACCATTTTCTTTGAGTCTTTTGAAGATGTAGGACAACCGGCTTTTTGTGCTACTCCGTCGGATGCTTTTTTGACATTCCCTTCAGCATCGAATCCAATATTATTTATAGATGTTCCGCTCATCAAAACTATTCCTTTGAGCATGTTTCTCACATTATAATTTTTGGTGAAGAGCATCAAATGAGCGGTTGATGCACCACTTGATATCCCTCTAAAAACCAAAAAAAATATAAATCTAGTAAGATGAAGAATGTTATAGAAATACACTAAAGATCAAGATTTTAAACTTGACATCAATTTACACTTTATTTAATTTTAATTAAGAAAATAAAAATTACCCAATAATGATTTTGTTTCGGTCACCTCCAAATGCTTCGATATTCTTGTAAACAAATTCCACTGCCAAGGCTTGGTCTTTTAACGCCCAATTCCCACTTGCATAACTATTACCCGTTGTCAAATAGCCTAAACATTTTTTCTTTTTAAAGGAGTTTTCTCTAACTATCATTAACAATGACATACCTACAGTATGGTTTCATTTAAAAACAAGGGGATAATAGATCCCTTACCGAATATTGACTGGCGAAAGTTAATCGGAATAAAAATGACGTCTTCTCTCATAATGTATTTTGGGCCATAGTATCTGAGTAATTATTTCCAGGGTGTGAATGAAATTTCCAGCCACCTGGTTTCTTTTATTTTCCATACACGAATACTACTTTATAAGTGTAAGTCAACATGCCAATTATATTATGGACGATACGACAATTTAATTCATGAAATCCCAAATAAATGGAATAGTTTTTAATATAAAGCCATGATTGATTTGCTTTGTTAAAAAAATAATTAAATTTGGGTAGGGCCATTCTATTTATTCGTCAACAAAATCGGTTAAAATGGCATGTGACTACTACTTATGAAGTAGTATTCGTGTATGGAAAATAAAAGACACCCGAAAATGTGCTGGAAATATTTACTCACCTACTTCTTCCAAATATAAAGGCACCTAGAAAAGAAAGAGGCACATTTATTTACGGGTTCATTGATATCAGTTTTTGCAATTTGCAACATTTGGTCTTCCTGCCGTTCATCCGACAGCACCGAAATTTCAAAATATGCAGAAATTAAATGGATAACTTTTTGTTATACAATTAAATTAGGTATTCTTCACCTGCTGGAATCCACATGATGACTGGAAGAAGTGGCCCACTTTCATTCTTTGGAATACGTGGTGTGTATATATCTAAAAGAAATTATATCTGATATTAAATCTAAATTAAAGATAACATTATCAAAATAATATTTTGTTAAATTAGTAATGCAGAAACACTTTTCACCTAAATTTAGACAATTTTCTTGGCCCCTTGGTGTTAATCCTGCTGTTATTTGAGCTTGCACACAGAATGGGCTGGGTCTAGTTGCAACTAAAGTACCGTTCCATGGTTTTTTAGGTACTGGATTTCGAAATCTATTGTCTCCACCTGTTGTCTCCCCATATGGAACTCCGGTAAACGCATATATTTCTCTTGTATCACTAATTTTCATTTTGAACCCTAGAACGGATCCCAGTTCTGTGCGGACAATTGGGGCTCTTCCATTGTCAAAATTACGTCCCTGTCGTGCCCTGCTCTGCTGATGAATTATAAGGGGTGTTTGTGAAAGTAGGCGATTGTCACCAGGATTTATGAAAACAAAGGGATGAATGAACCCGAATTCAATTTGTAATCCGTTCAAAAGCAATAGAAAAATGGAGAGCAATCCAAACATCGTTATACACAAACACTTTTATCAACCGAAAGACCTAGTGAATGAATATCTTTAAAAAAGTTTAGTTTTCAAGCTCCTTTGCGTGCGCTCTAAATCTGGTTTGAGGAAAAAGTCTATGAATTGTGCATAGATTTGCTAATTTACACACGCGATTATATGCTAAACCCCATCACAGACTTATCAAATTCGATGTTATTTCATTTCATCATTAGCATTACTAGCGGCCGTGAGAGTGAGAACCATGCTTAATATGCTCATGCCACAAATTCAATCATTATTCGTGTTGGTTAACTTTGCAATGGGCATACAAATTTATAAGACTGATAATTTCGCAAAGGTTATATGTTTATCACCTCCATAATGGCAGAACTCCATATGTTTACTCCACAATATTTTCTATGCATGTACATTTATTTTTAACTACTTGATTATCAACATGCACGTACTCAAATAAAAGTATACGGGAGTGCACTACGGGAGTAAAATAAAGAAGAATGGCCCAGCGATAAAGTCTAATCAATCATTAATCGCCGATATTTTAGTGCATAAAGTGTTATGTACAGTGAGTGAGGGAATAAAATAATGCTCATTATAATAATAATAATAAATTGAGCACACGTGCGTTGTGTAGTCAACTTTATTTATTCATGGTCACTTGCTTGCGTGGACGAAATAATTCTACGAACTTTTGTCCACTTTCATTTTTGTGAATTGGTGGATTAATATTTACTTAAAATTCATTTATTATAACACACTGAATTCAAATCCGATTCCCTACAAAAACTGAAATGCAAATACTGGTTTGAGCTTTAAAAAATACGTAGAATGGATGCTTATCGATTTTTTGTTTTAAAAACTGAACCATTTTAATTTTATTATCGAAGCAAAAATGATTCCACCTTGAGATGGATTTGAACAGCCGAACGCACAAACCGATTGCACCACCAAGGCCTGTTAGTACCATTCATGGAGTGATTCGATTCATCCATTCAAGACTAGAGCCAGTATGATATCCTTCTAAAAGGCAATTAGTTTCCTGAGCTTTTATTCACTGTAGTTACTCGTTATTCACTTGTAGTAGATCAGATTGCTCATGAACCTAACCTAACACGCCGTTTCTCTGCCTCCCGTTTAGTACTCTTAAATACGTAAATAGTGATGATTAATGGACCCATGTGGAAAAATATGTGACCTAGAGTCGAAAGGCTGTGAAATATGCGAGTGTAATTGAATACGCAACGAATCAAAATTAGTGAAAACACATATTATTTAGTTCTAATAAAAACAATAGTCATTTAATTTCATCGGATATTGTCTTCTACTACATCACTACTACTACTATTATATCATCTCATACGAATCTCAACCTCACCTTACTCAATTATTATTATAGAAAATTCATATCTTCTATCTTACGTTAAGCGAATACATAAAACTAACTAAAGTTTGACTATAAACAGTCACTATCCTACTTATAAGGTAACAGCTAAACTCAGCAACCACAAATTATCAGTAACTCTGCAAACATTATTTGTAAGGGAATATGAAATACAAAAAAAACTCATCAACAGATCAAGAAGCATCATAAATCCATTACTTTCTAAAACTTAATCGGAACGTGCCCATGCCCAAGTCCACGGCCCCTACCACGAATCCCACGTCCTAGTCCAACAACAACACCAGGACCCTCGTTCTCGCGAGGAAGTATTGGAAAAACACTATCACTGGCTACGGGACGGACTTGATCATCTTGCAGCATCTCCGACTCATTTAACTGATCATTCCATTCATACACTGAGCTCTTAACTTCTACGGCATCCAAAAACAAAGTGTTTCCCTTTGAGCTGACAGGAGCAAGTCTGTTTAAGTTGATTGGCATGTTTCTTCGAGCATCATCCTCTTCCTTCTTCTTCCGCCTGTGCTCCTCTGCCTGCTTTGCCAGTTTTATTTTCTCATTCAACTCTGGATTCCTTTTCAAAACGGAAGTAAATGACTCCACCGGAACAATGTCGTCATCAACATCCGAGACATCACCATCCTATACAAAAAAAAATAAAAGAGCCAAATAAAAATTTGTTAACGAAAGGCAAACGAAGTCTCATTGCCTTCAATGTGCTATTTTGAAATACAATAGGAATCATAATTATGATTTTATTTTATTCCTTGCATATTGAAGGCAAAGAGACTTCTTTTGCCTTTCGTTAACAAATTTTTATTTGGCTCTTTTATTTCAACCTTTTTATTTGAGGCTGTTTATTATTGGAATCCAAGGATTTCCAAGTAGACAGCAGTCGCTGGAGCTCCAGTCTTTTGTCTATCTATGTCCGACACTATCTAGCACCAAATTTAGTGGTCGGATTTCAATTTTCAAAATTAAAGCACACATCCTTGCACTCTCGGTCGAAAATTGTTCTAAAGACCCGATTGCGTAGGACGAAGTGTAAGGGCAGTTATGATTGACGATTGAAGCTTTTGGAGTGTGATGAGTTTCCATATCCTACGCTCATAGGATGCATGTACATTTTGTATGTGTCGTTAAGTAACCCATACAAAATGTACATCAAGCATCCAACATTACTAACAGTAATGACACACAGTGTGGTAGTAGTAGTAGTAGTAATTTTATTTTGTGCTTAATAATTTTGAAGACTTCTTAAGTTACAAAAATTCTTTTTGGTTTATCTGGTGCTCTATACATCGGAATGTTGGAAATGATAAAGTTTTTTCCAAAAAAATAATTCCATCCCCTAACCACAGGGCTTAAACCCGACAGGGTCATCTTGGAAACCATGCTTTTCATGGATAATTTTAAAACTACAACACGTAGGGTGACACTTGATACTGGATATTATGCAGAACGTCAATACCTACGGATTTTGTATTTGGTCCAAGTCTCTAGCTAGTAACGTTTCGCCTGTGCTACATTTTTAAGGATCTGGGGTATCAAGTGAATCCATACTTAGTCGTACACGACTGTCTATTTTTGGAATCGAATGGTTTCCAAGTAGACAGTTGTCGCTCCAGCTTCGCTGGAGCTCCAATCGTTTGCCTTGCGAATCATCAAGTCAAATAAATGGAATGAAAAGGTAACACAATTAGATAAGTATAAGATTTCGATAGCTATGCCTATATATAAAACTCATTGTGGCTCAACAACAACTTACAAGAATAATTTCTTTCTTCACAACAACATCATGACTTGGTTTACAAATCCCCAAATCCACATCCATCACCTGGTAAACTTCACTTTCAGCAAAGTCATACTTCAACAGCGGGTCGCATCTGTCTCCTAAGAAGTACTTTGTGTATGGAAACTTTTTTTCAGTGAACAATTCCCATACCTTTCGAGACGCTTCAAGAGCAGAATATTTTTCATCACTGTTCACACCTGCGAAAAGAAGTAATTAAGTAATTTTAATTAAGCTCTACTAACTACAAAATATGTTTGAAGATACGCATGTACATTTCTTTCAATTCGATTAAAAATTACCTTCACAAGTAACGTCACCAAATTGATACGTAGAAATATAAACGTAATTTGGGTCGCCCTTCTCTCTCCGAGCAGGATCAAGTGATTTCACAGTCTTCTGAAACTCTAAATCAAAGCCGAGCTCAGTAGCCAAGTCTTTCACCCACTTGCACACCTTCGGATCAATAAGAAACTCTGGTGAAATTTCGTATCTGGGAATATCAGCCTCCGGATATTCTACTCTTAGCTTTTTCAGAAACTCAGCACAAGCCATCTCCCTTGCCACCACTTTGCGAGCACTGTCAGCCTTTTCTTCAATTTCCCCGCAGACAACAATGCAACGCCAGAGATGGTCACGGCTCTTGCAACCTTCTCCTCCTTCCTTTTCATCATCAATGAGCCGTCCAATCTTCAACTCGATCAGCATCCCCTT
Organism: Orchesella flavescens; assembly: GCA_964034955.1. NCBI lineage: Eukaryota > Metazoa > Arthropoda > Collembola > Entomobryomorpha > Orchesellidae > Orchesella > Orchesella flavescens. The sequence goes on along the minus strand of OZ035957.1, from coordinate 15,342,579 downwards.
CTCTGCCAGAAAACCAACTGCTCGGTAAGGGGTGAGCCATCTCGGCCACTTTTGTCGGCGCTTGGTTGGACCTTGTCCAAAGTCATCTCCCAGCTCATAGCTAACGGTGACGCCACTTCCTCCAACAATACTAATCATATCTTCATAGCTCCTCTTTCCTCTTTTCCCAGATCTCTTGACAGTGGAGTCCACCTCATCCCCTATTCCACGAGACTCGATCACATCCTCTAAAGTACTAGTCATCGGATCCACCTCAACATCCATCGCCAACCTCACAGTCTTTTTTGGACGTTGTGCACCTCCAATCCTAGTGTATTTACCAGTTATTGGCAGGCTGTCGTCATTTGGTTCGGAAGACGATGTGTATTTGGGTGGCTTCAGGATTCCCCTTTGAGCAACCACTTCATCCAGTGACTTGTAAGCATCCTCTCCATACTCCCGATTAGTGCCAACTACAATTTTTTCGTTTGATAGAATCTCTCCCACCACATCAGCTCTTTCATAACGAGTTCCCACACCGCGACCGCGACAGGTTCTGCTAGTAGTACGCATAACCCTTCCCTCGTTGATGATTTCATCGAGCCCTTTATCCAGATTCTCGTTCGCAGCCCCAGATAGTCGACTATCCTCCTCCGCCAACTTTAACCGGATGTAGTTTTCAAGACTACCACTCATCTTACTGGCTGTCACCTTAAAATGGACAGTCAAGTAAACAAATAATAATTAAAATACTTTACATTTACATCACCACAAAATTGACATTATCGTCAATGCTCATTCAATTCCGGTTAAGTGAAAATGCACGTCGTCAAAAACGGTTATATATCTAACATAACTGTTACGTGTCATAGTGTCATTCAACTTAACCGGAAATGTATTAATCTAGCTTCTGATCAATTAAACTACTACACAAAATAATCAATCACATGTCATACGACCGTACCATTCACCATTTTAAATTTAAGATAAATGAAAACAAATTGCAGATCGATATCGAAAGCAAAAACTTACCAAACTCGCCTACACTCAACCCCAACTCTCCAAAATCCACTGATTTAGGTCACGATCACAAACTCTCCTCTCCACTACTCACAATTCCAAAAGATTCAGTTTCCAGTAATTCAAATAACTATAATAAAACAAATTAACTTTACAAAATTTTTTATCACAACCAATTTCTCTCTATCCAGAAGACAAAACAACCAAACACTCGACGATGAGAAATTATCCACAAGAACAAAAATGCATTCTTGTCCTTTTACACAATGTGATGGAAGAGAGAATAGCAGAAATGCACAACAAAACGACAGAGCGTCGCGTTTCAAGTCCAGCAAAAGCTCAATGCAGCAGGCAAGGAATAGGAAAGATGCGGATAAAGGCACAAGAACATAATAATATTATGCTGCGTTTACGCCCGTTCGACTGGCTATATGTAAGTAAGGCTATTAAGGCTAAATGTACGAAGGCATTTCTGGAAATGTCCGGTCAACTTTATTTTGCTTTCATTTACTAACGACTTGACATATTCAAAAGATTTTTTCTACATAATCTCCCCCAACTCACACACACTTTTTCCACCTTTTCTCAAGAGCCGAGATGCCAGTGGAGAAGGATGCTGGGCCTTTATGTCCAAACCATGAAATTACACTTTTTTAACATGTTCATCCGAATTATACTTCCTCCCACGCATGTAATTTTTTAGTTTTGGGAACAAAGAGTAGTGCGATGGAGCAAGGGTACGGTTGTACGGAGGGTGGCAAAGTTGAATGAACCCGACGTCCCGTAGTTTCTGCTGTGCGACCTTCGAAGTGTGAGATGTGCATTATCCTGCAATTCGTAAATTCCGTCTTCCCATTGGTTTTGACCACATTTCTTGATGTACGCTGATTTCAGCCTGGCAAAGATATCAGCATATTTTTGTATCTTAAATGTAGAACCCTTATGGAAGAAGTCGGTTAACAAAATTCCAAAACGGTCCCAAAAAACGATCATCATAAGTTTAGCACTTGACGTTTTACGTATGGCCTTTAAAGGGGGTTGTGAACCAGCTGGGAGCCATTGTGATGACTGTCTTTTAGTCTCTGCCTGATAGGGATGAAGCTAACTTTCATCCCCAGTCACAACTTGTCCCAGAAAAAATCTCTATCCTGAGAAAGGAGGTTGAGATTCTCTTGGCTCGTTTGCACCTAAATTTCGTTTGTTGATGTGTGAGCAGTTTGGGAATCCACCTTGCATAGCGAAGAGATAGACCCAAAGTCAAATGTATAAATCTCCACACTGACATGACACTTATATTGACCTTTTCTGCTATTTCCCGCAACAGGAGTCGTCTGTCCTTTTCAACAACAGCTTTCACTGTTGCTACATGTCTGTCGTCAGTCAAACTTAAAGGTCATCCTGGGTTTGTCTTGTTTTCTAGCGATGGGTTACCACTACGAAATCGCTTGCACCACTCAATAATAGTTGATCGCACTGGCAATGGATCCAAACCATCTTTTTGAAGCTCCTTTCTAATTAAGGGCGAAAAAAGGCTCTTCAAAAATGCTGTTTCATCTGCGCACGAATATCTTGCGTTGTAAAGAACATTCGCGTTTACGTTTCCAGCTCTAACTCTACAAAGGAAATGACTGCTACTACAAGCGACCCATCATTCAAAAGCCATAATCTTTATCTTTCAGAGGATATGCAGAACATTGTATTTGAGGAAGTCCTCTTTGATATAAGCGTTATCAAAGTTGACCGGACATTTCCAGAAATGCCTTCGTATCTAAAAGCGTTTTACTTAGCCCACCCACCACGTGCAGTTACAATGAAACATGCCGTTTTTATTAAAGCTCACTTGCTCAGCTTTACAGCATAGGATTACAACTCGCTTAGAAATATGGCGCAGCGAGGAGGATGACGATCGACGTTGACTATGTATAGGGTATATTCAATATTATCTTTCTAATTTGCATACTTTTAGGTATGAAACGAAGAATCAAGAATGGATCGATAGGGGTCGGACTTTATGGATAATTTTACTTTACACTATAAGGGTGTTATCATTTAGAAGTCTTGAATGATGATGAGAAATATATATGTAATGTGTGAAGTTTAAATTACTGACATTAAATAGAGTCTCAAGCAGCCCCAGTTTTTACCTTACCCAGTTGTTTCAGCGATAAGATTGTTTGGAGATACGGTTCAAAAGATTTACAGACAGCAGACTCCATACTTGTTTTTAAAAAATCGGACCACCTGGCACATACTTGCTTTAGACTAGATTGCCTTAAACACATTTATTACAATCACCATCATGCTTTTCATTTCTTTCACATGACATTTCAATGCATTTCATACGCACATATATACTACTCGGGAGAAAGGGATATTAAAAAGTTACACTTTTGGGCTTGTGCTTAACATATATACATGTCCGTAGAACGTGAGAAAATGGTAGTTGCGTTTTTGATAGGCTTATTATGAATGTGTAGTCTTTTTAATAAATTTACAAAGTTTTGTTCTCGTGTTTAATAGAGTTTATTGAATGTGCTTATAATCCAATTTAAGCAACAAATAAGTTTATGAACAAAGCACGAAGCTACAGTTTTTTTAAGAAGGCAATAATGTAGAATTTGTGAAGGTTTTGAGGTCTGGTATGTCAGAGAATTTTAGCTGAACCAAAACAATGACATATGTCAAGATAAGGGAAAGTACCTGAAACAATGTAGTGTAGTGCATGGTTATCAAAAAGTAATTTATTGACCCATATTTTAATCAGTCCCATATCAATCGCTTTGCTTGTGGTTTAATGGAGTTTCAACTTACCCCAGAAGCAAGTCTCCTATCGATCACAAAGAATTCGCAAGCAGTAAACTCCCAGTTCCACACTGACAGCACCTTCAAAACATCCTTAATTGCGTGTTTCTCCAGTTTGTTTGCTTTATCAGATAAAGTGACTAAGGCGTCTGCTAATTCGTCCTTTCTTGCTGATATCTGGATTGTATAATACAAAATGAGTTAGTAGGATTATAAACACAGTAGTTATGCTATAATATGTAACTTCAAATAGGTGGTATATAGATTTACGATATCCTGGACTCTTTGTGCAGACTGGAGAATCCAAAGGTAGCAGACATAGTTGACAACATGTCCAATATTATTTATCAGGCTTGTTGACTTTTCTCCCACAAATATTATGACCTCGTATCCCCTCAAGACGACTGAAATGGAGGAGCTAGCAAGCAGTACCAGGGCCATTGGTGACACAATTTCATGTGCAAGATCAAAGATATCTCGAACAATTTCGAATCTGGCTAAAACCTCTCGTCTAAGTTGATTGGTGAGAAAGAGTTGTTGATCATGATGATACGATGAAAGGGAAGGACTAGCCGCAGCTTTTTCCACGCTATGAAGTCGTTCTAGTGACGTTATTATGCTTGCCCCTGTCTTTGGCTTCTTGTTGGCGAACGTATACAGCACATACTGACAATAGTCGTTGAATATAACGCCAAGATAAGCCAGGGAGGCTAGAATCAACGCAAAGGCGCACTGGGCAGGAATCATGAGAGGAAATACGCATAATACGGTGTAAACAATGGCATGCGTCAACCCACCAAGCTGTTGAAGCCAAGATTTTACTAATGGATCGTAATAGGTTATAACTCCATATATGACAGCTATACCGATGGTACAAAAGAAAACAAGATATGTGACCACCAAATCCATAACGGATAGAGGATTCTTATCAGCCTGAGCTCTCGACTTGGAGTAGAATTTTAGACGACATAAAAAGTCTGCCAGTTTCCTTCCTTTCAACAAGAAAATACATCGAATCAACATGTTTGAGATGAGTAATTCAATATACGCAAGCTGTCGAACGAGACGGTCAACTCGCTGAATGGATGGGCCACTATAAATTGATGATTCAGCTGCTGCATGGTATATGATGTCCAGGTTAAAAAAGATGAAGAAGGGAAAGTAAAGGACAGAAAGAATGATGGGTAGACTCAGCCATTTGAATACTGGTGTACCCCACGGTTTCTGTAAAATGATGACCCCACAAATCCATCCCCCAATTGGTACAGCACTGAAGCCAGGTAAAAGCATATTATTATTATTCGAACAAGCAAAAACAACTTCAGCAACCTACTACTATTCTTTTGATGTGTGTAAGTGTAAGCTCTTTCGCTGATAAACTGTGAACATATATTTTATTGCTTTCACGTGTATGCTAAATATATCATACAAAAAAATCAATAGCAAATAATAATTAATGTAGTTTTGTGGCCTCCATCAGGTAATCAATGAACGGAAGTGCTGTAATAACAAAAATATTGATTTTTTTAAAGAATTTACATTGTCCTACTGTAGGTCTAGTTAAGGTTAAACTTAATCTGCATTGTCCTGTTATTTTTTTCAATAACAAAAATATTGACCTTCATATGGAGTCTCACTAAAATTTTCTGCATATTTTACTCTCCTTCGAATGCAATTCGAAATTGAACCAATATGACGGTGTATGCCATGAGTAAAGAGATGATCTGAAATATCATCAACAAAAAAACTAGTTATACAACAAAAGTTTTTTGATTCAAGTTTTTATATATAAGCTGCGCAATTTACCCCAGGGATTAAATCTCTATCCACATCAAAAAAGGCACAGGCTGTTAATTGCCATTTCCAGTTATTAACGAGCAAGGATATATCCTTCAAATCCTTTGCTTCTACTGAGGACATGGAATCTAACTGAAAACTGGCTTGACGTAGTTTCCCCTTCCACTCATTCATCTAGTCCAAACCACAATAAAAGCACAGTAATATACTACACTAATGATTACATGAATGATGAGGTAAAAGATGGTAGGTATTTTTTTAACTTACCGTGTCTAGCACACCCTGTCCTATTCGAAGAAGAAACAAATGACAACCCACAATCATCAAATGCGCAATATCCTTGATGATAACCAGATCCCAGAAATTATCAGTGTTTCTGAGCACAATCTTCGCCGCAGTAATTACAAGACGGAGCGAGCCTCCAGACAAGATCACAAGAATCATTGGAGAAAGTACGTGTTCTGATAAGAGAAATAATTCCTGAACTTGTTCAAATTCCTTGACAAGCTTTCTTTTCAAGTCTGCAGTAAATCTCCCCCTCATAATGACTTTGAAACCAGTGTCGTTGTCTCTAACTTTCTTTTGACAGTCAGCATTCAAAATGATTTCATGCACTTTGTTACAGTATGTCTCATAAACCCTTTGTAAATGATGAAGTGTCGTGAGCACAACCGCAAATCCATAATTTAGGGGGAGGACAAATGGCCCAATCATGAACCTAACAACTATGATTGAATAACACTCCCACCCAAGAAAACTGAACCATGACTTTGAACAATTCTTTCCAATTGGCAGCCCATACAAGATTGCTAATGCGAGGAGGCTGAAGAATGACAAAAAACCGAGTACTGTGTTAAGCGCGTTTTTAACTAAAAAGCTACACAGTTTAGCATCTGCATGATGATACAATTGGCCCCAGAGAGTAGCCAACTTTTTCGCTTTCACAATGAAAACCATGTAAATGAGTAAATTAACTATAATGATTTCCAAGAAAGATGTCCTAATAACTAGAGAATGTACACGACCATCGCCGATAGTAAATGGGAGAAAGAGTTCGTCTTTGAAATTTAAATAGGCATCGGTTAAAAGGAGAACACAGGTAATTATATTGATTGGAACTAGTGCTGAGGAAACTGATAACCAAGAAGTGAAGGAGGGACAGCCCCATGGGTGACGGAGAAGGATGACTCCTGAAAACCAACCAAACCAGGTCACTATGCCAAGGCCTTGCAAAGCCATATCACAATATGTCACCTATTGGTATTTTATACGACTAGGAACGAAACTGACGTGTCGCCAATATGTATTGAATTGTAAAAGTACTATTCATAAGTCGTGTTCAGATTACCTAAAAGAAGGCGTATGTTGAAAGGAAGCTAGTAACACGAACAGGGCGTGAAGAAAATTTGTCCTTGATGATATGGATGATCCAATATGGTCAACAAATTACTTACTATTACTATATACATAATGGTGTTTTTAATTCTTAATAATAATGTCATTTTTTCTTCAATATGGAACAAAATAAGAGATTATGTCAGAAACACGAATGGTATAAATTTAATTTAATATTAATGTGGTTCAATTTGCAATTGTAATAAAAACACAGCACGATTATAATTTTGTAATATAATTATTATTAAAAATGCTAACCGAAATTCATAATAAGAACATTCATTTCATTATTAAATTAGATAGAAATATTATTTTCAATTTGTCTCAATGCATGCATTGGTGCAACTGGTGCAAGACATCCAATCCTGTATTAATTGGTTCTCTTACAAACCACACTTGGCGTTACCACCTGGACAAATTCCATCAGCGCGGTATTTGTGGGCCCTGCAACACTCATCTAGCTGATCCTGTGGCCGCCCACATACCTCGTTGCATGGTTGTACGTTGGTGTATTCAGCAGCAGCGTTGTCTAGAAAATATAAGGATGACATTTTTTTTTACAAAACTCATAACCAGGAAGTCGTATCGGATGTTCGAAAACAGTAAAAAAAAATATGTACTTACCAACAGAAGCAATCATAACGAACGCGACAGCAACAATGAGAAGAAAAGAAAAACATTTTGAAGACATTTCTGGAGCTGGAGAGTTTTTAAACTTCAGGAAGATGAACGTAACTTTGGATTTTCAAGCTTTATTAGCTTACCTGGATAGTTGGAGGTTATCAGTTGAAATTGAAAGCGATGCGATATATGTTTATGCTGATGTCTTTGGTTTGATGTTTTAAACGTCAAAACCTGGGGCTTATATATACGCTCAATTCCTTAAGCAAATCCATTTTTTATAAATAATTACAACGTAAATGGAAACCAAACAATAATACAGTAGAAGCTCTGCAAATAATCATCTAATTAGCATTAATTTCATGTGAATTTTATTCTATGACTAGACTGGACTCATATACTCTATATACTACTGCGTCACAACACATATAATTAAAATGTACGAGGAACTAAAGTTAATTGTGACATTTTCTCGAAACCAGCAAGCTATTTTAAACTTTTAATGTCCATCGCACTTGATTACTTTTCCCTTTGTTTGTGGAAGTAAATACTAAGTATGCGTAAAAGTGTAAAAGTTAGTTTAGAATGCTATCTAACCTGAAACAAGAGAGAGAAAAATGTTCATTAAGTTTTCTCAGAACTCAAAAGTAACGAAGTAAGTGACATTTAGAAGATAATGAGACGTTGGACGTAGTGATGAGTGACGTGATTTCAATTAGAGTTAAACATGCCTGTTTATTTGCTAAACAGATATACTAATTATCTTCAAAGCTACATTTTTTTGCTACATTACAAAAGCTAAATGGTTCAACTTTAAACCATTCCAATGCGTCAACAGATAAGGTGCACATATTAGCATTTCAGATAGCGTTAGAAGCAAGTCCGTTTGGATGCTAATTAAGATAAACAGCGTCAGTAACAAAAGAGAACAAATGCGTTCATCCCGTGGTACTCCTTCTTTAATTAGTTTAACTTTGACAAATGAAATGTATTTCCAAACGGAGTTTTCATTCATATATAAAGTCAGAAAACTCCCACAAAAACTTCAATCTACCTTTGCTTCTCATCCAACTTTCAGCTCAAATCAAAGTTGTATAACTCTTCTTTGAAGCTATTGTAACAGTTTTTAAATCCACCTACTCCATTCCCAGGCAGAATGCAGGGCAGAAAGCAGATTGTAACATTTGTAGCTATAATTGCTTTTGTCGCAGTGATTAGCATTCAAATGGGTAAGAAAAAGACTGATTATCCATTTCACATATATTGATTCTGGAAATTATTTTTTAAGGAATTTTAAATGAATGTACGACTACTATTTTATTTTTAGAAAGCGTAAAGGCTGATGACACTCCAGTTCAACCTTGTAATAATCACTGTCCCGACAATTCCTATTACTGTCTCGTTTGCTGCCAAGCTCATGGATTCAGTGGAGGGAAGGGAACCTGCAAAGGTGACAGTTGCTACTGCGAGGTCTAACCATGTATCAAAAATTGTCACTTTCGATAACATTTGAATAAAAAGCGCTTTAATTTTTGAATCCAACAACTATGAGCTGCGGCAGCGATTTAATTGAAATGAAAGAGAGAGAGAGAGCATGAACATATTATTAATATATTTTAGCAAATGGAATCATAAAACGTGTCAGATTGCCCAACCCAACCTTTTCCTATACCCATTAACTTGGCCCCCCAGCCCCCATTAATTTTTCACATCTAAAACGGTATTTACAAATACTGATGAATATTTTTACTCGTACTCCAACAATCTAAATCAAAAAGCGATTGGAAGTGTTTTAAAGAAAAAATCAAGCCAATATAGATTCAACGGCCTTTACACCAGACCGTCCCAAAGGAAGTATTAACTATTTTCGCACAAAATTGGTGATAAGTCAGAAATTATGAGAGAAATTCACAAGAAATCGAAAGTGGTTGGAGCAGGTTCATTCTCCAAATATTTCGACAACTTCAATTTATTGGATCTTCAATAATTTAAGTATAACATATTTGTATAATATATTTTACATAAAGTAGCATCATTGTGTATTAGCAAATCATGCAATATTGCGATAGCGTTGTTAGAGATTACGGTATAATGTAGTTTAAATTGTCGCATTTTATTATACCTGAACGTTATGCGTTAACTTGAAGTTGAAATAGATGGGTTTGATTGTAATAATACATTAGTTTAGTTGTCAAATTAAAATAATGAAGACTGTCATTATAATTACAAGTAAAATCCCATATTTGATTATCCCATTTCATATTATTTGCGGATCACACTAGATTTCTAATGCATTGGCAACTATTTCATATAAAGTTAAACTAAAATCTTCGAACATGCTTTATCCAGAACCACCAACATTGTATCAAAAGAGATGCAAAGGTAAAAGTCGTTTCAAAACTTTTCTTTTGTAAAAGTTGCTCTTTATATAAGTTCTGGTTGCTGAATATTCTTACGGAGAGTAAAGGGTTCGCAATATTAATTATTGTGAAAGGATTCAGCACGCGTGCTGCAGCGTTCTCAGAAGTACTTGAGTTCCCGTTAATCTTCTCGTCACTCTCCCCCAGGACTATATGGGCACACAGGTTCTACTTGTTGTGTACCATTCCTGGGAAAAAAGGCCCAGCCTTTCTAGACTTGTAACCCCGCTACAGTCTACTTTTGTTCAATTTTGATTTGAACTATACGATTGACTATATACAATCAAATTTATGTTTTTAAAAACTAATTACATGTGACAAGAGAATGCAATAATAAAATTTAAAGTGAGGTATATAAATTTATATGTATAGTATGGTTTATAGCCAAAATTCCGCAACTTAAATTGAGCACGTGTCATTTATATAGGAAATTAGGTATTATCAGCCAAACCTTGGATAGAAAAATTCATTTTTTAGGACTTTATGGTAGCGTGCGTTTTATGTAAAAGAGGCAATAAAAATTTTATATACCCGTAATACCGATGATGATGATGCAAGTTGTTGCATAATATATATCCTACATCTGTTATCATCACATAAGCTTGAAATAACTAGCTAAATAGAAAAATTTAGGATGATTATGCATTTTTTTTGTAGCGACTGCTCACGCCGTACCTGAAATCTTGAACACAGCTCATTTACAACACATAACACATTAACAGTTTGAAATGAACGATTATAATAAAATTATTATTACAGCTTTATCAAGAGAATGTGACTTTTGACTACTGGTGAACACAAATGGAATGATGCAAGTAGCAAGCATATATGTGTATGGCGGATACGTGAGAGATTGATCCAGAATTTAATGGTAAATTTATCTACGGCAATTACAATCACGAAAAAATGCACCTCGGGTAAATACGCACCCATCAAAATTTAGTCAGTAGTAATACAGCATTCCCTAAGAATTCTATTCTGAATTGACTGACATTGACGATTTCTCACCCAAGTCAAGATGACTGACAGCAACTTTACCTCTGGGGGTACTGCTCCAGCTCCGATACCACTAGGAAAGCTTAATGACAATGGGGACTTGGGTGAGCGTGAGCAGCAACAAGAAACCGTTGTTCGTGAGAGAGCAGAATGGACTAATCAAACAGAATTTATTCTCTCCTGTATATCCATGGCTGTTGGGCTTGGAAATTTCTGGAAATTTCCAGCGGTTTGCTTTCAAAACGGTGGAGGTAATAATCAAGACATAAAATCTTGCTACTATGAAAAGCATATATAAAAGATACATTGTTGAGCATTTTTTTCTTGCAGGAGCGTTCCTCGTTCCATACTTGATAGTTGTGATGATTGTTGGACGACCCGTTTACTTTCTAGAGCTTTCCCTCGGTCAATTTTCATCAAACACTCAAATTGGGATTTGGCAAATGGCCCCACTTTTTAAAGGAGTTGGTATCACCACAATGATTTGCACAATGTGTCTTGTCACATACTATACGTACATTATGGCCATAACCCTCCACTACCTTTTTGCCTCCATAATTCACGAGAAGCTGCCATGGACCGAATGGAGAGAAGAGTGGAATGAAAACAAGAATCAGACTTTTAACATGTCAATTCCAGAAATGTACTTTAAATACGAGGTGGTTAAAGAAGCAGATGTAATGGAGATAAACGGCATTGGGTATCCAGATTGGAAGCTTGCACTCTTCTTGATTGCCTGCTGGGTAATTATTGGTGCAAGTTTAATACGCGGAGTGAAGAGCTCAGGAAAAGTAGCTTACGTGACCGCTATAGTTCCTTACATCGTAATGGGCGTGCTTATCGGTCATAGCGTAACATTGAAAGGTGGTTTGGATGGGATTTTGTACTTTATCACGCCGCGTTGGGAAAAGCTTTTGGAACCAAAGGTTTGGTTTGAAGCAGTGGCCCAAAGTTTTTTTTCTCTCAATATAGGCTTCGGCTCCGTGGTCATGTTTGGATCTCATAATCCATTTCGTCATAATCTATATAGGAGCTCCATTATTATCACGATTGTTGATACAAGCACAAGTTTACTTGCGGGCTTTGCCATTTTTTCCACTCTTGGGAATCTGGCAGCAGAGCAAGGAACGGATGTGAGTCAAGTTGTTGGTGGAGGTGGGCCAGGTCTCGTGTTTATTACGTATGCGGATGCTCTTGCCAAATTCCAGTGGTTTCCTCAAATATTTTCAATATTATTTTTCTTCATGTTCTTCATGCTTGGGTTGGGAAGCATTAATTCAGCTGTGGGCACGATTGTCACCATCCTCCGAGACACGTTTCCAGATTACGCTGGGTGGAAAGTATTATTGGGCATTGTAAGTGTGGGTGGGTGTGCCATAGGAATGATCTATACTACTCCTGGAGGGATGTGGTTGATGGAACTAGTAAACTTTTATGGTGCATCCTTTGTCGTTTTCACAACTACAGTTTTGTTTCTTATCGGAGCTACTTGGGTTTATGGCATTGACAGGATCGCAGATGATGTGGAGTTTATGCTCGGAATACGACCGGGAATTATTTTTAAGATTAGTTTGAAAGTAGTTATTCCCAGCGTATTGGTCGCGATCCTGATTTGCTTGGTCGTTGGGGGTATGACTCCAACTTATCAGGGTCGAGAGTATCCTCTAATTGCAGTTGGTAAGATAGCTAAAAATGAGTCTATATAATACTAATTAAATGTGTGAGTGAAAGATGCCCTTTCATTCGTCTAAAATCCTTCAATTTTTTTAGCCTTTGGATGGACCATCAGCATTTTTTCTCTAATGATGCTTCCACTAGCTGCCACCCACTCTTTGATACAATCTCCTGGCTCTTCCATAAAAGAAGTAAGTTTAAAGTTTGTTACATTTCTTTGAGCGATTTCCCTTTACTTCAATTTAATTCAACATTTTGTTTAATGAAACATTTGACTTTATTTTGCAGAAGTTCCTAAAATCTCTAAATCCAACTTCCAAATGGGGCCCCAGACATCCACTGACTAAAATGCAGTGGAAAGAATTTATAAAATCCCGTATGCAAACCCCTTAACTTAAACAAAGCATGGTACTGCTAAACCTTTCAAACCCACCTTTATTTGTAATAAATATACATATATATATAGTGATAGTGCTTCGCAAGCCATAAAATAAATTCAAGTTATTTATATTATGTCAAACTTTATTTCCGTATATTATGAGAATAAAACCGTACAACACAATAGTATGCATAGTTATTGATTTTTTTTTATAGAAAAAGCAGGCAAGTTGTAAAAATGGTGTACTTGTCAAAATTGCAAATATCGATGACTCAAAGACTTTGCCTCCAGTCAAGAATACTTGAGAACCTTAGGTCGACAGAGCTTTCTGTTAAAACATCAAAACTAAACTTAATATTCGCACCAATTGGAAGGATATGATAAAGATTTTGCTTACGTATGTAGAACGTCAACAGCCTTCTTCTTCAGATCCTCATAATCCTCACCTTCACCCAACTTGATAAGCTTCTGAGTATACGTGAACACTTTAGTTGCTACATCATCATCAGGATTCTCATACCACCACCAGTCGACCGGCTTGTCCAGAAACAGTTGCTTCATCGCTGTTTCCAAAATCTCAATGTGATACTCATGCCCGACAAGCAGCAGCTCAAAAGCAATCTTTGGACTTCTACTAGGAGCCTCCATGTCCCGAAAGTAAATAAACTTTAGCAACGCCATGACTCCATCTCCGGTGGTATTTCGACCTAGTCGAATGGAATATTCACTCTCCAACTTTCTCTTATCTTCTTGTATCATCATGTTGAATTTAGAAGAGGCAACTTGAAGAAAACATGTATGACAATGAATAGAAGTTCCGTTTCCAGAAATTAAAGTAAAGTCTGAGCAAGCAGCATTTTCGAGAAACTTGCGATTTTGTTGTACTAGTGCAGAATTTAACTCAAATGGGGATTCATGTGGATGGCACCAGATCTTCAATTCTGCCGTTACTTCATATATGAATTTGTGATCTTCTGTGGGTGACCAACATGGCGACAACTGTTCAGAAAATCTGAACGACACTTCGTCCTCTGGTTCATCAGCCGCGTACGTGAGCTCTAAAAAAATAAATCGAAAATAATCCAGGCAACGATAAATTATAATTTACAGAGAATATATAAATTATACAAAATTTACTTTGCTTAACGAGAGTCTTCCTAAATTTAGCACTGGATATCAATTCCACATGGAGCTTGATATCCATCCGCTGCGCTTCACATCCTTTAAACAGCTCCCCTAATATTTCTCCACGAACTGATCCATCCAATTTTCGTGTAGTAGGTTCTTCAAGATTTTTCACAGTTAGGAATACTGTAAAGTCCAAAGGGATTTGCCTGCAAATCATATACAAAAATGCTTTAAATTACACACCATATAGTCTTGAAAACTAAACACCTACCTACAATCTTCTATCCCTTCTTGTCGATCCTTTAGGATTTTTTGAACTCTTACAAAGCTTGCATCACCACCGCCTCCTGGTTGGAGTTCGGCCTTGCATATTAATTCGGTTATAAGACACTGGTCGCTCTGAAAAAGCCCACCTTTACGAAAGCTAAGTTCCCCTTGTTGGTTCTGAGCAAGGAAGATCTTCATTTTTATGCTTGACAAAAGAAATTACTGCACAATAATCCTTAAAAGTTATAATTATTTATAATTAGTGCAAAATTCACGAGCGACAATGATAAATTTTTTCAACTTTTGGTATTGCCATATAGCCGGAAGCAACATTATTTTAGGCATTTTTGTCACCATCTCCATCCAAAAATTAAATTACAACCTGAACCAATATGTTCATATCACTAGTAACGGAATATTGTAATAGTTACAGGTGCAATGCAATAAGGTGTTAAGGCCAAGGTATACATAGGCACACAGAATGAGTAAATTTAGTGGCGACTATAATCTATTTTTTACTTTCCAAAGTTTCATTTTTATTTAGTCATGTTGTCATTCATTAGTTCCAATATCCGAGTGTACACTAGTTTATCTGCATCAATTGCATACGTAAAGTCTACATGTGTAAACAGAGGGTCTTGAACACGATTGATTTCTTTCAGATTTGGAAGTATTTCACATGCCTTCAGTACATCCTTTGGTGTAGCAAAAATGTCATTTTCGGAATGAAAAACAACCACAGGTGCAGTAACATTCTTCAAGTTGTATTCGGGAGGGTGGGATTGAAGATAGAAATTAAAGTTTCTCCACCCATAATCATACTTTTGAAACTTTCCACTTTTCATGATTTGTAGAAAGTGATTGATTGTCTTGCTGGATACGTTATCCGGCGTGTGGGAAGCGATGACTGATGTCTGCGTCTATAATTGTCATTTGGATTAAAGTGGAGTTAAACTTACATGAAGAATGAAAAATAATAATAATTAGATTATCTTACTGAATTCGTTTGTCCTGGATTGTAGCCCGCCACAAAGAAAAAGAAATTATCACAAAAGGGTTCCACCATGGTGCATCCGAACCCGAGGATATTCAGCCAAGTTCGAAATGTTGTAGGAACAAAGGGAGTGGCTCCGATGAGGTTGATGATTTCTCCATACAAAGGAGTTAGAAGCTTGGCCAACAACCAGTATCTAGAGTTGGTGAGGTAAAGAGCTGGGGCAAGGGCAAACATTGTGTCAATCTTTTGGTTATATTCAGGACGTTCTGACATTGCTATAAAAAATTCTGTGCTGCCCATGCTGTGCCCACTAAAAAAATTAGAAAAATTATGGAAAACTACACCAGAAAAGTTTTATTTCAGCTATTTCAAAATTTAATTTTTAAACTTTTTCTTTTACATGTAAGTGAGTTGAGGTGATGAGGTGATGTTGAGTATATACTCTATCCATGCCGGTAAGTCTATGGTGCCCATTTCCTGGAAACTTTGGGAAAATGAAGTTGTGAGACATACATACATGTGCTATAATGAGGTGCAGGAGAAAGCACTTGGAGTTTTGCATACCTAAAATCCCAGTAATCCCCTTCGTTGTCATCAAAGTTGATGTGCTCACTGGAATAACTGTTGCCTCTCGAGTTTATCAGCCAAACATCGAATCCAGCATCAGCAAGAATGTAGCCTTCAAATTCAATGAAATACAGTATCGAAAGTGCATATTGTTTGTTGAAATATGAACACTAAATATTATTATGCTTATTGCACCCACCTAAGGCTTTCTCAGGAACATTCATCAGCCAATCTGAACTCGAACAAAGAAGAGCATGGGCTAATAGCACGGGTTTTCTGCTCCCCGTATTGTTCTTCTCACTACGATGACTTCCATAAGGAATCCGATGTGCAACCAGCTTAAATCCGTCGGGTGTTAGAATCGTATGTGTTTCAACGGGATAGCCATACTTGAGTAGTAAATCCGGCTTGTAAAGTGTCATTTCAAAAAGTATTATTGTATAGCACAAAATAGTTTATATTCATAGAGTTTTTTTTAAATTTCTGATCAAACTTTAGCTTACGGTTTTACAAAACAAATCAGAGTCAATGCATTTCTTGCTGTCTGAGTTCAGGTTTCTGTATTCATTTGAAAGAGGTGAGTGTGGGTTCCCATTAAGAATGCTTGCTTCTACGGATAAGAGCAGTAATAATATTGATATAACTGAAAAATATGGGGTTTCCATTGCTCAAGAAAACTACAATTTGACTGCAGCAAAAAATGAGATTTTTAGTGAAAGCAGTCACCACTGGAAGTCTGAAAATGAAACTGTCATGCGATTTGTGATTCCACGAATACGTAATGCCCACATGATGATTATTTTCTAATGATTCCTGAAATCTTCAAAGGTCATGCCCATACCTTGCCTTGATATCTTCCTCATTTAAAATTTATGAAGCTATACGTTTACGACTATACCATATAGAAAATGGCATTCAAATAAATGTCTTTATAATTAATTGTGATCACGATCTCTACTTCAGGGATTGGGTACGGATTACAGATAATTTAGGTTAATTACTTTATAAATTAAGGTCCACTAATCTGTTAAATACTTGTGTTGAATACTTAATAAGTACTGTTTGATCATGGGCTGTCGTAATAATTATATTTTTATAAAAGTTTTAGGTTGATGATTTTGGATAGGATATACCGCTACACTTCACCCAAATATTAAATACCTTAATGGGTATATTATACTGATGCCATTACCTCATTGTCATTCACTATATTAATTTCAGAATATATTAGTTCTCCAGTAGCCCCACCCTAAAAACTAGTTAATTTATTGATAATGTTTTATGAAAGCTTTAGCTAAGAAAGTGAATACTTCAGAATGGATGTTTCTTGTCCTGCATCTTCAATTATAAATAGTCGATTATCAATTATCACTTATGAAAAGAATTTACAAGACATGAACGATTTCAGGGAAAGAGTTGAGACGACAAAATCATAAATTTAGAGTTTATTTCACGTAATGTCAATACAATCATTTATCAACCCTATGTAAATAAATATATTAATCTAGTAACATGAACTGAGGTTACATTAAGTTCATGGTAATTTGGCACTCAAAATCATATGGCTATACTAAAATATGCATTGTACTTTTTTTTAAACCTAAATTATAATAATGGCACAATAAGCTTCAATTACAAAATATATGTCATAGTTCATTGCACATAGTTTAAGTAGTATCTACACCAAGCATCTAATAATTAATTTCATCCTTATCATTAACAAAAAGTAGTATAGCCACGTACGCTAATAAGTAGATAACTAATCAATATTTTTCTTCAACTACGCTTTACACGTGTCCCCTGGGATAGTGGAAACCAACACGTGGAGGGAGCCCAAAGTTGACCAACAATGCATCCAAAATAAGAAATACATGACGTGTTGACACACTCAAAGCACAAAAAATACTGTTGTCCTCATTACCCACTTGTTCCTTGACATCATGACGACGACAAGATAGAAGGCTTCCATACGCTCTCTTGTTAGACTCCAGAAATGATGTCGCTTCATTTTCATTAAAAAATACTCCAAGCACAGCTCCTGGATGAAACTCATAATTAACTGTGGTGATTCTGTTGTTTCTCCCAAGCTTCTGGTAACGTTCGACTTCAACGGAGCTGAAACTACAACCGTCGACTAAGGCCTCAAAGGACAATGAAAGATTTGCTTCCTTCTGAATCAAGTAATCGGACACGACGGACTCAATGGATTTAAATACATCTAAGAAAGATGTTCGCTCTTCTTTCGCTAGGGTGAGGAGTCCACATGTTGATAAGGATATCATGAGCCATTGGAGGGGAAACACGTTGTGTTCAAACGGCAATCCCACATTTGCGTAAAGTACTTCGAACCCTTCCTCTACTTCATTGGCGGAATTGCTACAAAACATGGGAGCGTTGCTAAAGCCAGGTGGGATGTACTGAAATCAAATTAAACATATGCATTATAATATGAATTTATATATGTATAATATATATTATATATTCATATTCAATTTAAATTGTCAACTGTTTAGAGTTAGAGTTTCCTATACACACATTCTCAAGAAATGATTCCATCTTCTCAATTCCCATGCGGTTGCCAATTGAAATATTGTGACCTCCACCACCAGTTACAGGTCGAAGATTAACTTTAAAAGCACATCGAAAAATATGTTAATAATGCTTAATAATAATAATAAAATTTAATGTAGAAACTTTTAATATTGAGATACTTACCAGGCTCTAAATGAACAAAACATTTTTCTAAAACTCCGTTTCGTACGGAAAATGCAGTGATTCCAATTTCACGGGGCATGAATACGTTATTCCCATTCTCGAAGTAGCTCATATGGACTACAACCGCTGGTTCATTTCGTCCTTCCATAGTTGCCCACAGATCCGCAACTAGTTTTTGATCGTCTGAGAAGGAGTAGTCGTCGACCTTCTGGACCTCGAGGTTTAGCTGTCGCTCCATAGTTTGACCTTGGTTTGCGGTTGCCTTTGTATTTGCACTCTCTTCGAATTCCACCAGTTCACTCATTATTACTTTCACAAAACTAAATATTATGATACCAAATTGTACAAGTTTTGTAAAACTTAAAATAAAAAGTAAAAATCAAGATGAAATTTTTATTAAGTTTCAAATAATTGAACTATGGAAATAGTTAGTAAGGCAGATAAAATCACATGCTAATAATAGTTTTTCTTTTTTTGTGTACGTCCCAGTAGATTTTAGAAAATCTTGGAAAAAAATACAAACAAAAGAAATGATATGCCACGAACAGTAAAACTCTTTTAGAAAATCATGAATTCGATATACGTAACATTTCCTATTTTTGTAAATACGTGTATTTCCAACTTTTGTAAAATCATCAAGCAAACACTTTTAGAACCAAACAAACATGGATAACAATAACGTGATAATGGTTGATTACGAAATCAGTTTATACTTTAGATGACATACTACTGAATGTATTTGGAAAGGACGTCGTTACGAAATGCTGTTCTATGCACACATATAATATATTTCATTCCTTTTATCATAACTGAATTCCAAAAAAACGCATTTTTCCATTCTCTTCTTTTTTCGTATTTCATTTACAAATTTCCTAAAAGCACTACTGTTTATGAAAATTGAAAATACATACCTCGACATACTCAAATGGGAAAGTCGTTGCTGTCGTAGTTAGCTGTTAGCAATTACTAATTACATCTACACACTCCACGCCCACCGCTCTTAGATTGCCCCCTTGCTCATCGCACTCTGCTCTCCTTTGCTTTTAGATGTTTAATAATTATTTCATTTGAGAAAATTAGTGCAAGTTATCTTGAATGAATGATTACACGTGTTTATTATTTAAAGATGGCAAATGTGAGAATTTTATTATTCACATAAAAATGCTACATATTACATTAAAACATAGTTTTGAAATGCAAGGGTAGAATAGATTTTACAAGGAATAAAACAATAAAAAGTTTGTCTCTAGTTAACGTGTGTGTATTTAACAGAGCTTTTTCTAAGGTCGCTTCAATTTAATGGGTACAGATCATGTTTAACCTTCTGGAGTGACAGTTGTAGGCACGGTTGTAGATGGGTTGGAGGCGGCTGGTCGGGCAAGGCAAGTACAAGTTCCGTTAACCAAGCAAGAAGGAGGTCTCTGGAGAAGCTCTCGTTCATAACACTCTGTACAGGTTTTGAGGCATGCCAAGGCCCTTATCCCAGGTCTAGAGTCACATTTGACTTCAGTGTTGTTCATTGCAGGACGTTTTCCATCTGGACACTTTTTCTCTCCGCGACGGGCATCGCTCTAAAATGATGCAAGAAATTGATTATTTTTATTTTTAAACAAGAAAATAGAGGTGTAAGTTTCATACTTATGTAACCTCTTACCTGAGCAATTTCCAAAAGCAGGAAAGCCAAGACGGCAATTGAAACTGCAGTCACCAAAGTTTTCATGGCTAAATTTCATAAGGGAAGAGAGATAGATGACTGGTGCCTAAATGAGTTGGGATACTGATGATACTTTTTTGGCCAATTTCATTTTATAGGATCCATGGGTTGCAAATTTTTAGTCCGTTGGAACTTGTGTTTGTATTTTTAATTTCAGTAATTACTCCATAAACCACTGATTAATTACGCTGGCACCACCAAACACTTGTGACGACAGAGCCGTCTAAACACACTCATTTAAACGTCTCCATCAATCACATAAAGTGTAAGCAAATATGGGACAAGTATTCAACAGTTCGATGACCCATAATTTCGCGTATATTTTAATGCATACTTGCTATCAAAGGCAATACATAGCTGTAGATACACTACTAATTGCCAAGAGAATTTCAAATCTTTTGGTCATCAAATCAAGTCATCAAATGTTTGCATTTAATAATTTTATTGATTATGATGCTTGTTCTTTCACAATAACCTCAAATTATGGTTAAGATTCTGCATGTCATAGATTTAAAGCAATGACATGGATAAAGTACATGATAATTAACATTTTCATTCCAACATTTAGAAACGTAATAGTAGTGTAGTGAATGTACAACTACTAGACTACAGTTTACAGTCTCAATAAGAGTATAAAACTTCAGTTTTATTCAGACAGAGCTTGGCTCACAACGACCACACACAGATTTCCTGTTAGCAATCCATCATCAATGATGTCGTTTCTGCCAAACGTTCAATTAACATGTGTAATCAGTTATTAACGGGACCCCTTGGCAAAAGATGTTGATTTCTGAGTTTGGCCATGATGTGTATCTGTCTGCCCGTAATTAAGATATATGGCACCCACACACAGTTGATGTTTTTAAATTCTCTTTGTTAAACATCTTAGTTCAACATATTTCTTGGGATACGAGGTGGGCCTAATAGGTTAACGGCAACCAAGTCAAATGTCGTTCGTTAGTATTTTCGTTAGTAGTCAAGCATTTTTATCAGCAAATTATAGGTTGTGGTGATAAGATACATTAAAAAAATGACCACATTTGCTGAGCTTAATTCAGCCATGCTATTCTAAATGTTCTAAGGTGAGCCCAGAGCGACCTACAACCGTTTAAATGACAAATTTTCTAGATTTTCAACATTGCTGCAGCACCAGTCAGGATTTCCAGTTTCTTTTTTTTTCATGAATCAACAATTTTGGAACAAATGGCTTCATATTATTTGAAACAATGTATGAAATCGGTGAACGACAACCAGGCCAAAAGTCCAGATTGCGATACATTGATTCAATCATGCTATTGTTAGCAAATACGTTTAATTTGCCCCAGTTGCCGGTTCTCCATTGTTGTTGAATATTGCCTATTTCAAGTTATTATAATATGGAGAAGTGGGAGAATGCGTTACATTGTAAATCCTCGAGTTGTCATATTCTATAATAGTCATATATCATTCGCCATGTATCATTGAAAGATGATTAGTGAGTGATGTAATTATGGAAATGCTACAAATGACCAAATTCCACCACAAATAGAACATAATACATTTCAAATTATTTATAATTCATGAAAACCAAAATTTACAAGTTCCTCTATTGAATGGGTTTTAGTAAAATTTTTTGAAACACTACTATTCCTTAAATAAAGACTACAATGATCTTGCAAACTGCTTCATGAATGTAACCGGAATCTATGGTGAAGTTGAAGTTATAGCAGGCTGCTGAGTTGTTGGAAGTGCAGTTGTAGATACAGATGCTTGAGTTGTAGATGCACTTCCAGGTCTAGCAAGGCAGGTGCAGGTCCCGTTCACCAAACAAGATGGAGGTCTCTGGAGAGTCTGACGCTCATAACAACTCGTACAACGTCTGGCACATTCCATGGGCCGAGAAGGTCTATGATGCCTTTGGCTGGAATCACATGTTACAGCGGTGGTGTTCAGTGTAGGACGCTCACGCTCTGGGCACCTTCTCGGTCCATGACCATGACCGGGACGGGCATCACTCTAAAATCCGCATAAGTATGAGCATCATTAAAATAGCGTGAATAATAGTCTTATATAAATATGCGTTTTCCATATTTTTAACTCGATTTTAAATTGAGAAAAAATGCAAATATTATACCTGAGAGATTTCCAGGAGCACAAAAGCCAAAACGGCTAGAGTAGCTGCAGTTAGCAAAGTCTTCATGTTAGGTTTGAAATGTTTTCGATTATCCAAGAGAAGACTTATATTGAAGTGTGTAGATACTTTCCAACAATTCACTCCATTTTTATAGCCTGTGTAGTTTACTCTTGTGGCACCCAAAATTGTATCCGGTTGTGGTTAATTTCAGCACATTATCCCATGTAAATTTTCAATTTCAACCGCTATAATATATTGTTTTGTTTATGTATATATCGAGAAATAAACCAATTGTGTGGTTTACTCCTACCGAATACAGGGACTCCATGACGCACATGAAATTTTACCAGCAATACAAACGAATGTCGAAGAATTACGCAGGTGAGCTTGGGGCGGAAAGGCAGTAAATCTTCTGGAAACAACACCTAACACCTGCCATCCTTGAAATCTAACTATTTTTAATTTAGCCAAAGCAATGATGATAATTCCTTTTCATATTTCAAAAAGTGACGAAGGTTGATATTGGGTTTTATTCATAATACAATTTATGAGCTAGTGATTTAGTTCTGAATTTAATTCACGTCCAGAACACGTGAATTTCAAGCCAAAACGATTAACAGCATAAATAGTATAATGAGGTTATAAACGAAGAGGAATTGGCAAATAATGAAAATCGCAGTTTTAACTTGATCTGCAATTCAGATGGCAGAAATAAATATCGAAATCAAAGTTGCGTTTATCAATTAAAAAATAAAGTTTTTTAGAAGAACAAGAAAATCAGAATAGTGAATTCGTTACTTTCTTGTTTGTGGGCCTTGGGGCATCTTGAGACACATTAAAATTAGTCGATCTCTTGCTCTGGTGCTACTTTTTTCTTGATAATTTCTTGATAAATCTAATCGTCACTTTACAAATTTCAAAAATAAGTATATAATAAAGTGTATTAACTTTTAAATTTGGATAAACAACAAGCTTCAGACTATAATGCTTCACCTAAAACAAGGAAATAAGTTATGAAAAAACTAATTAAGAGTTTTCATAATATGGAAAAACTAAACGTGATGCTTAATTGATTGATAAGCTTGAATCAATTTTAGAGTGTAATTTTTTTATAGAAACCAAAATTTTATTCCAAATACAGTTTATAGAGTTTAAACCAAATCCATACTTTTTTTTGAAATTACAAAGCTAGTACCCGTAAGTTGCGATTCAATTATTTGCGATATTTTTTATTTCCTAAAGAAGAATCCCTCGTCCTAGTGGCCTTCTATAATTTTTTCAGTGATTCACTTGCCGAAGCCCGGGATGGAAGGAACGCCAGCAGGCATCTGAGGCAAGCCACCAGGAAGCTCCTTTGGTATTTCTGGTTTGGGAAGGTCTTTCATATCAGGAATGCCTGCTGGGGGTGAGGGAAGCTGTGGGTCAGGTCGAGCTTCGGCATCGTGTCCGCATAGGAAGACGACAGCGAGGAGTGTTCCGACAATAAAGAAAAGCTTGTTCATCTTGAGCGTGGAAAGATTTATCTGAAAACATATTTGATATTTCAGAAATAAGTAAATAATACATAGAAAATGTATTTAGGGCTATACGTTTTTCCTTACCTCGCAAGAAGAGCAGAGTTTAATGTAGGAGTTGGTATATAGGTTGTTTGGTTGTAAATGTTTGTTTGCTTGTGATACTAACCAAGATTTTCAGCCGGGTTTATATAGGTCAACCAATTCTAAAAAATGGGTAGCTTTTCGTAAAATATTGTGTCCAAGAAAAAATCAGTTCCTGATTAGATGTGGTAATAAACAATAAAGATGTAAAAGATGTCTGTGTACACTCATGTAACTTTTCATGCTAATAAAAATGATGGAACAATGGAAGAACGAAAAAATTACATCATTAATTCTAAATTTAAAAATTTAACATGTGCACTTTTCAAATCACTCTTTTGTTACACGATGAAGGTGAAAAGAATAAAGATTCTGAAAAAGTTACATGAGACGATTTAATTAGGTTCTATAAAAGAAGAAACATGTTTCAGACCTCATAAAACCTTCCCGATTTGCCTAGATAAATATGAAATAATATGTAGACAATCTAGGAGTTTCATGTGAGAAATGAAAACGAGTTGATCTACAGTACATTAAACATTGTATTACATTTGGAAGGTTTTGCATGCATGACTTCCTAAAGCATACGTATGCTTAAACTTATGTAACAACGCTTTGTTTGTTTTCCGTGGCGGCTTGGGTTTATATATTTTACCTAACGAGTTTTTTTGAGAAGAAGGTGAGATAATTAGGCAGGTAAGGTAATAACTTCAGCGAGGAAGATGAATATGGATTTTGCAATAAGACAACTTGTAGTTCCAGATTTGATAAAACAGTAGCAGCCAAAGTACGAGTAATAAGCACAATTTTTATAATTATTGTGTACTGACGATGTATTGTGTAATCTAATGAATAAAAATATAGTGCAGATTTATTATTGGGATAAATAAGCAATGAAATGATTTATGTTATTTTTGTATTGTTCCTTCTTTTCTGTGATTACTAAGCTGAGTTCCAAATTACCAATTAGTGACGGTTTCATGAATTTTATAGAAAGGAAGAGAACAGTAAGTATATGCGTAGCCCCAAAAGATCATTTAAGAAAAATAAGAATTGCAAGTATGAAAAATTATTGAATATGAAGGAATCAGTAAATCAGGGCGAAATTTTCAAGTGATTACTGATACTTACATGTTTTATGCATGTACGCTTGTATCGCTATCGCTTCCATCTCTAAGGTATTTTAACAGACCGAACATGTATAAAACTTTGAATGTATACATTTTCCCTCATTCTAAGTTTCCAGAAACCAGAGGTAAACTAGAAGGAATGTCATCAAACCTCCCCTTTGTCTTATGCAAAATATATATTTGGAAATACTCAGACTTTCAAAGCTCATACAACCGTAACACCTTCAACGATAGATCTGGACATATTTTTAATGAAATTTCATATGGCATCATGAATAACCATGGCTAATGGGTATGCAGATGCACATGTTTAGAAACTTTCCAGTTTGATTTGCATGCAGTTAGTATAGTTTATAATATTTCATTTAAATGAAGTTTCAAAAGCAGATGCCTTCTCTTTTATTATGATACTTGGGAAGGTATTTGGAATTTTTACACCTTTAGACTTAGTTGATTTGATAGGTAATTTTGCCATACTCATCGATTACTAGGATGAGGCTACTGTGCTGGAGTTTTTTTATGGAAATCAAGGGGGAAACGTCCCTTAAGCCAGATTTGATGACCATGACCATGATAACAATATTTACTCCAGGAGAAAAGAACGTCAATAAGCAAGCGTCAAGCCTTATTATCTATAAACAACGAGCATATGTACATTGTATGTATAATACAACTACTGATTTGTTGCATAATGTTGCATTCTATACGCTTGTTTGTCAAGCTAACCGTGATAGGTCCATTTTGTCTTTTTGGGATTCTTATCACATGTCAGTACATAGTCCTCGTCATCTGCTGGTCGTTTCTAGAAGAAAAAAAATTAAGTTTGAAAATGCAATCGCATATACACCAGCGCTGACTGTAAAATGTAAGCTCATGTTCATTTCAAATCAAATTATGTTCAGGGAGAGAAAGCATTCATACCTTTGTTTTGGTGCTGCTAAGCATGGAGATGATACTGAGGCATACGCCTTCAACAGATAAAGCGGGGCTCCAATCTTCAGTGAGAATGCTGAGACAAATGTGTCCATTAGAGTAGACGTGGGGATGACGTGGAATATTGTCCCCAATGAATATCACTTGGGGTGACTCAATAGGGTATGTTGATCCAAACTTGAATTCCACTGTGAATCTCTCCCTATCGTACAATGTTCCTTCCGAACCCGTTAAATTAACGTGCCACCTAAAATAGCATACAGTAGGAATTCCACCTACATATATCTACCTACACCTAATGTTTATCTGTTAATGACTCACGTATACAGGTCATCGTTTGTAGATCCGATTTTCAACTCAATGCCAGGAACAGTATTTTTCAGCATTTGATTGAGCTCCTTTTGAAGACGTCGCTACAATAGATTATAACACAAATAAATCATTCGAAATCGATCGATTGGCAGACCATCTGTGATACTCTTGCATTGGTACATGTAGTCTATTTTGAATTTGCCCAACTTGAACATGCTCCGGGTTTGGTCACTAACATGCGTTGAAATGTTGGTAGCTGCCATTACTCCCACCCCATGGAGTTCTTTAATAACCTCCTTGGGAACAGTATTCCAAAAGTAAAATTTTTAATTTCATATTATTTCAGCGTAAATGTAAATGGAGGAAGATAACGCCAAGAAAGAACACATATTTTAATGGAAATAACAATGAAAAGATTTATAGATAAAATATTTCTTCCATGGGAATGGAGGAAGGTATAGTCCCCAGCATGCTAATGGCATTTCCTCTCTGAATAGCCAAAGATATAACACAAATTAGTTCAGCATCTTTAGTTTTTTTAAATAAATACTGCGACTTATATTTGGAAAATGATGAGCCGGATGAATGAAATATTAACCTCTGATGACGTTGACATTATTTGTGCTACAGTAATTTAATTAACGTAAGTTATAAAAAAAATGCTCTAAAACTACAACAAAACTGAGCCGCAATGGTTTTACAAGTTAGTACTATTTATTATTTCAAAAATGACGAGCAGTCGTTGCTCATGATGAAAATGCAAATAAATATTCGAAAACATGATAAATTGTTGTCGTTGCTACAGCTAATTTTAACGGATGATATAATCAAAATATTTTTTTTGGAATGAACAATAAATAATTTTTAAGTAAAAAACATGAACATTGCAATCTGACGAGGAAATCATAATGAATTTTAGACTAATAATAAAAATGTCATTCAATGTCTGTGTTATCCCCTGAATATGGATATTTTTCGGTGGCCACTCATAATCGTGATAATTATTGGGTTTGCCACACGGTGGAATAAGGTGGAGGGTGGAAGCTACTCATTTCAGCAGGATCCTTCCAACCAAGATTCAAGCTCCCGTACAGATCCATCACCATTATTCATTGACGCAGATGCACCTGGATTTCGGGATGCTCCTTCAGCACAAAAAAGTCAAGAGCAAACTTTGAAAGTAATTAAATCTGAAGAAACATCTTCCAATGACCAGAATGGTCTAATAGATCCTTTGAAAAAGAGCAATATTCCTTCAGTGCCAATTACCATATCCACACCGTCACCCAAATCAAGCGTGAGCATATCTAATGAACCATCATTCCCTGCCTTTCCTGCTGCCATTACGGAATCATCAGATTATGACCTTCTTGGCGTAATGGGAGACGATTCAGAAGTTGGCCAAAGTGTAGTCCGGCGCCGACGAATGTACCCAATATTCACAAGACATGGCTTTATGTTCAGCGAAAATTGGTTTTTCCACACAACGGTGACACCACCGTTAATGGCTTACGGACAATGTGTTTTGGGGCGCGGGTTCGAGAAAAACAAATACTGTTTACCAGGTAGAGTAAATTAAATAAATTATGACCTTTCAATTATTGTCTTGAAAATTCAGTATGGAAACTTTGGCTATCATCTCCCTTAAACTTTAGGCGAAGTGTGTATTAATAGGGAGACACTAAGACCACCAGAATGTCCATTAACAAAACCTTGCGAAGCTTGCCCAGCGCCACCTCCTCCAGGTGACCCTCCACCAGAAACTCCACCAAATCCACCCGAGCCTTGTACCCCAGGATGTAAGCCAGGATTAAGGTGTCCCGATCCAGCCCCAGACGGGATTTGTGTTGGTAATAATTGCTTTCTGTTTAAATCAATATGATGAGAAATGCTTCATTAATGTGCAGTTTTTTTCTTGAAAAGACTCTACCTTCGGAACGGACCAGTATTTTGACATGTCAACCTCAGAAAAGGAACCATCTCCTATGGCTTATTTTGGTGGTCAACTACTTAAAAATGAGTCATGTACGGCTTACGGGGACGCGATTGATGCACTCAATCGGGGAAATGAAGATTTTAATGACAAATCGCGGAAGCTGAGATTGGAAGAAGAGGCATCAGGGTTCTTTGGCAGTGGGATATGTAACTGGGTTATTGCAAGGTTGCAGTGTATTGCAAGTGAACCTAGAGTTCCTCCTACTCCTACGTATGTAAATTACTAGATTATGTTAACGACAAGTTGAAACTTACCATTATTTGTAATTGTAAAGAGATGATGATGATTGATGATATTATTCTTCATATATGTATGTGAAGACCTGCTCCAGGACCAGGATCAGGGCCACCTCAACAACCGGACGAAGACTCATTGCTGGACAGGCCTCAAGGATCATGCCAATGTATGGTAGCATTAGGAGAGAAAGCTGTTGCAATAAGAAATGAAAATGATACGGAAATCTGCTACATTCCAGCCAACAGAGGTTACCATTCCACATGCTCTCATGAAATCTTTCTTCCATATGGGGGTATTGATGGGGTGAAAAAGGATGGGAAACCTTATGTCAAGTTACAAATGTTGCCTGCTGGCGCATTTTGTGTACCAAATGCTGAATGTAAACTAGGCTACAAGTATACTGGGCTGAGATGCATGTGCAAAAGAAAATATGTTTGGGAACCACTTACCTCCACTTGTGCTAATGCGTTGAGACTTAAGGCAGAGACATGCTATAATAATTACGTTATCTTCTTTGTACTTATACGCTTCTTAAAATATTCCCTGATTGCTGGTTGACATGTTCTTGAGTATTATATAACATTAAACTACCTAATAATTAGTTTACAATGAAAATGATATAAAGAGAAAATAAAAACGTGAAATATTGCTATTAAAAATCCAAAAATACTGCTAAATCTAGATGAGTGTATTCTTTTTATAGCTTCACTGATATAAACTGCAACCATATGTGGAAACCATTATTAACAGCATACAGCCTTTATCTTTGTCTCAAAAAACACCACAACGTACATACGTCACGCATACGTTGTCAGCCAGCCGTCAACCAATAGAGCATCATCAATCGGATAGATAGATCCACACGCCATAAACAAGATCAAGGTGATTTTATTGTTATTTTTATGTTGTACAATGTGCATTACTGAAATGCATTGAAATATTTAGCGTGCTCGTGCTCATCCGCGTGTATCGTCTTTACGATTCGATCTGATCATCAAATTTTAGTCAAATTTTAGTGTGGAAGCCGTGGAAGATTATGATTATTGATGACGTTTGATTAAAATTGTTGACATGTGTTTTATTGTGGTTACGTTTCAGTTTTTGTTTGTCACTTATTGCCAGTAAGACTCGAGACTGGTAGACAGTGGAACTAATTGTTCGGTTAAAGGTGTTTAGATTTTATGTGGTTACAGTCAAATCTGCAAATTTCAACGGGGATCCTTGTGTTTTGCCAAAATAGTTAAAGATGAGTAGTAACAATCAAAGCCAAAGTTCTAACTCGGAGGTAAGTCTAAAATATGTTGAATGTTAAAATGGGAACGTTGTTGGATGAGATGAAATGTTGACGATGACATATTGCATAATTATGTGTTTTAGGGAATGGTCATGGTGTAAGGAGTATAAGATTAAAAAATGTTGGTTGCTAATTTAAACTATAAATTATGGTTTTGTGAATTTTTCAGGTGCATTTGAGAGTGGAGGACGCAGTAAGTTATTTGGAACAGGTGAAAGAGCGGTATAACCAACGACCCGAGATATACAATAACTTTTTGGAGATTATGAAAGAATTTAAAGCGCAAAGGTGAGTTGATTTAATTAATTCGATTTAGATTTCTAAAGTAATAGTAATAATAAAATTCCATGATATTAGTATATAATGTTATCAATAACTTGGTTTAGTATTGATACTCCTGTTGTTATCGATCGAGTTGCTCACTTATTCCAAGGGGACCCTGAGATGATTACGGGCTTCAACATGTTCCTTCCGCCGGAGTACAGGGTTGAGGTGCATTATACAAATGAACCGGTTAGTTAAACTGGAATAGTTAAATAAAATATATGTAAAAATTTCCTTTGACAATCCAAATTTTACTTTTATCTCTTTGTTTCAGTTTGGTGTTACCACCCCGAATTATGCAGGTTTAGATAGATGCAGAGGTGGTGGGGCTACCTATACTGTAAGCACAATACATACTCCGTCTCGCGCTGGGTTATTAGGAGTCGGTGCTGCACCTAACGGAGTCGACTTTCAGGTTCCACTTGTTGGAGATCATCTTTTCAAGCATCCATCGGTCTTACCATTACCCCTTCCTAATATGAACATGGATATCAGACATGGATTAAGATTTTCTTCGCCTTCCAAATATCCTCACCCGGGTCATCGTTCTCCTTATCCGATTGGTTACGGAAATATGTTTCATATGCATATGCAGGAAGCTCATATGACTGTTCCAAACATTACCCGTTGGTCAACGCCAAATGGTAAAGTGAGTGCAGATAATGGTAATCTAGCTGTGACGATGAGAACTGCTATTTCTGTTTCCGCTGCTGAAAATGGATTGAAAGACCTCTCCTTCTCAAGAGAATCGCTCGCCATGTCATGTTATTCGACCTCGCCTGGACCACCTCTGATGTCCTCGTCGCCAGTGATGAATGTGGAGGAGCTGGCTACTGACTTTAATTTTGCATATTCCTATGTCAATAGAGTCAAGGTTCGTTAGTTTTTCGAGTTATCCCTTAGGTTTTACAAATTAATTTGCATGAACGTTAGTAATACCTGCTTGAACACGATTTAGTTTTAATGTGTTGTCCATTTTTTTAGACCGCATTTGAAGCAATACCTGGCAAGTATCAAGAGTTTTTGGGCCTGATTGCGGCGTATCAAAATTACAAAGCCAGTCAATCTCAGCTTCCGTCCCCTAATCCTTCTGGTGGTGTTGTGGCTAAGAACCCTGACAAGTTATTTAAACAGGTGAAAAAGTTTTTTAAAGGCCGCAGTGACTTGTTGGGGGAATTCCGTTTGTTTATTTCAGAACTTATACCAGCGCAATCGCCTTCACAAAGTAAAGCTGGAAAGAGCAAAGGCACCAAGTCTGTTTTGCCACCAAAAAAGGTAATTGTAATAAAAAAAATTATCATTCTGACTCTCTATGTAATGCTACAAATTGTCAGAAATATTTGATGATATTATTTTCCTTTCCCCCTTTCAGGAGAAACAGAGTTCAGATGAGAAACAAAATCCAGAACAGCCCAAAAAGCGTGCTTACAAGCGGAAGCAGGCAAATCCGAAGTATATCCCAAACTCTTTAGTTTCTGATCCTAGTCAAACTTCACAAGTATCTTCGTCATGCTCGTCAATATCACCAGCACCAAAGCCAATTGAATGCATTCCAAAGCGTCATGTTCTTCCTCGTGGACCGGAAATACCTGTCACTACTACAGTATCATCATCCTCCTCCTCAAAGACAACTGGTAATGTGAGTGAGCATGAGGCTGATGAAGGTACGATGACGGGACGGAAAGGACGAAAGAAAAAAATGTCTGAAGACGAATTCTTTGAAAAAGTCAGAAACTTTTTGAACCCGTTGAGTGAGGCCTACGACAACTTTCTTTTGATAATTACGTACTTTTCGAAACAAACTATACCTGGACCAGATTGTTTGCAGCTTGTCACTCCAATTCTTGCACCTGCACCGGAGCTACTTCACTGGTTTAGGAAGTATATTAGACGATGGGAAAAAGTGACTCCCCTTCCTGTGACCCCAAATCCAATAGTACTAGACACCGGAATAAATCAGACTGACACAGAGGAAAGTATTGTGGATATTGGTAAGTAGAATACAGAATAGGGAGCGAATAAATAGTCGCATTATTAGTTAATTTTGTAGGAAAATTTGTGATTTGATTTAATTCTCGTCTCGTATTTTGATGCATTTAGATTATTCCACTTGTCGACGACATGCCACGAGCTATTGTATTGTTCCCAATAAAATACAATCGGGCTCACAAGGCAGCTTTGTTGATCCGACCGACCCAATTTGTGTTCTGAATGACGTGTATGTTTCCATCCCACACGGTTCCGAAAATATTCGCTATACAGCACCTAGAAGAACCCAACTTGAAATATGTCAGAATCGAGTTGAAGATGACCGGTTTGAATTGGATATGGTGATCGAGTCTAATTTACAAACAATAGAGTGCTTCCAAGAGATAGAAAGAAAAATGTCTAGAATGGGTCCTGTTGAACGGGAAAACTTTACACTGGATGAGTATCTGGGAGGAACTTCCTCTTTTCTAAACGAGCATTCTGTAAGACGACTTTACGGGGATGAAGAAAAAGGGGACGACATTATTGAGGGGCTCAAGAAATGTCCAGCAACAGCCATTCCAATCGTACTCAGAAGACTCAAGGCAAAAGATGAGGAGTGGTGCGAGATCAGAAAAGAATACCAAAATTATTGGAGAGACGAATTAGACTTGTTACAAAGCAAGGCTTCGGAGCAGAAAAATAATAAAAAATAAAATCTGTTGAGCTAGGGTAGTAAATTTAAGAAAAATGTGAATTGAAACGTTTTTACTGACAACATTATTGCCAATATTAGCTAGATAATTATTACTTTTTTAATTTGAAGTATTGATATTATTATTAACTTTTTTTATGTATATTGTACGCAAAATGAGTATTACAAATGCGGATAATACATAGAATTTCAAAAAACAAATTATATTCTTTTAAAATGGAAGATACTAATGATTATTGTTTGCCTGCACTCTTGAGAAACTGCATTTGACATGAAAGCAACAAACAGTCAAATAAGCATAGACAACTATATTAGCATAGTTGAACTTTTAAAATCCTTATTGTTCCAAAACTTTCTCTTTCGCAAAATGTGGCACATTGTTTAGCATTCATAATTTAACGATTCAACGTTTGACGATGCATCATTAAACTCTGAGAACTCGTTGAATTCACAGGAAAGATCCAAAATTCAATTCTTGACAGCATTGGTACAAGTTTGTATCCACGTTTTGCTAACTCAATGTCATTTGAGGTGATTGTTGTGTCCGTATGCAAATGTAACTCTCGAACATGTTGGCACTTATCCTCAATAAATTTCCAAAACCAAGTTGTATTCATGTTCCCCAGCATGGTTCTAAGCGTTTTCAGTTCAGTCATTACACTCATTTTGGAAGGATCAAACCTGTTGACCTGTTCACTACTCAGGAGCAAAAGGAGTTGCAGATGAGTCAACGTTTTCCCGAATTTATTGACAGCTTGCAAAATTTGTCCCAAGTTCAACCGACGGTCATCACAAAAGATATCCTTAAACTGCAAGTACTCCAACTGCCAATCTACCTTGGATAGCTTAAAGAGAGCACTGGATGTAACCGCTTTTACACGAAGATGCAACAAATTTGGAAGGTATACGTTGAGCTTTGTAACAGTGATGGTGGTCGCATCAAATAAGCGACCAGAACAGATCAACGTTTTCAACTGGGCTCCATAATGCTTGAAAAGTGTAGGGGCCAACGCTCCTTCCACATAACAGTCCGTAAACGCTTCCAAATCAAGGGTCTCCAGTTGCTCCAGTTCTGGAAACTCTGCTACTCTCAAATACTCTGCTTCTTCCATCCACTCCTCGAGAGAACCAGCAATCTTTAGCACTTTCAAATTTGGCAAATGAGTCAAAAGTAAAAGCAGTCGGAGGAAATTGTATTGTTCAAAACCAGTTGTGACATCACATGTAAAAACGGAAACATGGATTCCATAATTGGGTAAAAGCAAGCGTCGAAGTCGACATTCAGTCTCTTCTTCATCAAGATTCTCACTGAGGTTCAGAGAAAGAGAAAGATATCTAGTCAGGAAAGGATTTGTGTCTTCCAAAGCAGGGTTGGATGATGAATGAGGATGTAAATCCAGGTCAAAATGCGTTAGAAACCTTTGAAAAACTTTTCTTGTCCGAAAGTCATACTTAATATTCACAGACTCAATCATTGGATGCATTTTGCTCTGTTGTAACCACTCGTCTGTACAGCTAACCTTTTGAAAGTATTGTAGAGGAGCGAATTGTTTTGCTAATGCCATGTCAATGATACATTTGGCGGACTTGCTTATGCCTCTACAATACAGAAGGCTTGAAAGAGAAAGATATTCTTTCAGCAAAGGTAAAACCTGCATGAAAAAATAACATTATGAATGAAAATGAAGGTACTTAAAGGTATTTATTCTGCTTAATTTCTGAACATGCTTACCAAAGGCAGCAACATGCTCGTTCTTCTGGATGCTAGAAGCTGTCTCCATTCTGGACAAGAATTTATCACAGTAAGAAAATCTGTTGGAGGTAACAACTTGAAGATATCCTCCCAAATCTAAGCATGGGAAAACCATTTAAATAGTAGTTCTCAAGACAAAAGGGTTTCGACTTTATGTGTCTGTCAATGGAGTTTTATAATA
Organism: Orchesella flavescens; assembly: GCA_964034955.1. Taxonomy (NCBI): domain Eukaryota; kingdom Metazoa; phylum Arthropoda; class Collembola; order Entomobryomorpha; family Orchesellidae; genus Orchesella; species Orchesella flavescens. The sequence continues at coordinate 15,307,554 of OZ035957.1, read as the reverse complement.
TTTTACCTCAGGCAGTAGCATAGAAATAGATATCTGAGACTCCATCACTTTTTCGCACTTACAAGTACACTTCCAGAACGAAATTACTTCTATAAGCACGAAATGAGCACTATATCTATTATATACTAATTATGTACAGATAATTTTCAATTACGATTACAAGCCACAATGTTTTGCCTTTGCCGAACTCACACTCAATAGGATACTGCAGATGAATAGAATAGCATGTGGGATATGAATGTTTTTTTCCAGCTTTCTCCGACCACCTCCGAACGCATACGTCCAAGAAAGCACGTGCTTTTACTGTCAACCAGCTTTCTTCCGTTTGTTACAATGATATCTAAGCGGCTTTTCAGCAGAAGGCTCAACTTTCGCTTTCTTTTACCTATTCCCAGCATAAAAAATGCATTTGCTTTGCATTACCTTCTGATGCATTGTTCTTGATACAAGATATGGATGAAAATGTCAATACCTACGGATTTTGTATTTGGCCCAAGTCTCCAGCTAGTAAGGTTTCGGCTGTAATGCCGTATTATCGTTTCACAAAAGCAAGTGAATCCAGACTCAGTCGTATACGACTGACTCTTTTTTGGAATCCATTGGTTTACTCGCCATAAAAATGGCCCGTAGGGCTTCGAAAAAAGCTGCACTTCTTCGAAAAAACATATCATCCATCATTATTTCATCATTCATTGATTTTGTAACTTCCATCCAATAATTTTTACAATATAAAATTCTAAAGATAAAATGTGTATATAGTTAAAAATAAAAGTATTGTCGTACTCAGCCAGGTTAAGGAACCACTCATAAAGAAAGAATGGCCCTTAATTAAACTGACAGCAGTACATTTTAATGTTGACACGTTCGAGCACTTATCCCTCCCCAGAATTCCATGTCACGGGAAGACGAAGCTTCTACCACAACACTTCCTTCTTTTAAGGCTCAAAAAACTTGATTCAGGGAGAGGTACTGGCTCGAAAACAAATGTCAGTTGATTGCTCACTATCAGACGTTTTTTCTTATAACTAGAGGAGGAAACGCTGAAGGAAACCTTAAAAGGGGGAATGGTTAGGTTAGGAAGCATACACTGAACAGCCAAAGGATGTGACCGTCAGGTATGAAGTGAACAACAACAAAAAAGTGGATGAAATTTTCTTTATATACCAGAGATCTCAAAGGACGGACGTGCCTGGTGGATTCTAAGCGGGAGTTTGTCAAGTGAAGCATACGGCCTACTAAAAACCAAATACAACGGAAAAGGAAACCAGAATGAGAATTCATTGAACATTCAAGGTGAACTCAAGAAAGCGATGCTGCTTGCTGATGAATCAAACGACGTCGATGTGCATCAGACTCACGCTGTCTACTTTCATGACAGTTTTTCTTATCGAGATAGTTTTCACATCAAACGAAGTTAATTTTGAAAATACAACATTTGACAATGCCTTGTAATTCTTTAATAAAGTCGTCTTAAATTTTTTTTATTTCACAAAATCACATTCAATATCAGAAACATCATCATATCCAACTAATAAAACATCATTTCTGTGCAGTGCACTTTGTATTATTAGATGGGGATACGTGAGACAAAGTAAAGGGAAAATTCCTTTGATGATATCTATATTACGAGAAGCCTAGTTTACTGTCTTGAGTATAGCTTTTTTTAACCCGTCAATTAACCAAATTCAGTTTATTAATACATTACCACGCAGATGTACAATCTGAGTTTTTAGAATTGATACCGTATTAGTATGTATTAAACTTCACGATGAGTATAGCAATCATCTTGCAAATGTAATTTCATTTAACGCCAATTTCATAACTTGAAACAGTAATGATTGTTTCTTCAAACTGCTACTACTCTTCCAACATATCTAGCTCATTCTTAAACTGATCCATTTGGTTTTGCTCGTATTGACCAGTGTAGATGTTCAAAGCAAGATCCACCCATGTCACAGTCTTTTCACCCTGACGCATCTTCACAATCGGTAATTTTTTCGTAGGATTCAATGTTATGGATTCAAACCATAGGGGGCCATTTATGCTATCCAAGAACACCATTCGCTTGAGTCTTCTCTCATTGATCAGATTACGAAATGTAGTCACCGGAACCCCAAAGAGTCCTTCTTTCCCAACACAAATGAACTTAACTTTTTGTAGGGCCGGTAGTTCATGGAGAACGAAATTGGCATCATTGTACCTCAGCTTAATATTGGAAATGGTCAATTGTTTTAGCTGTTTAGGAAAAGCTGTCACACCTGCAAGCACCAAACTTGGGCGTTGAGTAGTCGTAGGTTGAGGTTGAGTTTCAAAGCGGAGGGAAGTAGTTCCGCTCAGTACTACCTTCTCAAGCTTTCGACATTGAGCCAAACAGTTGCAATAGATGAGTTCATTTCCTCCACTGGTCTCGTCGTTCATAAAATGAGTTATCTGCAGAGCTTTCAGATGAGTTGCGTTGTTCTTACATATAGATACAATGATAGAGAATGGCAGTCCAGGAATTCCAATCGAAATTTTCTGATTGTTGATCTGCCCCCGTAGAAAATTCTGCCATAGGACTGCTTGAGGACCTCGCTGTACATGGGCTGGACATACGTTAACTTTTCCACCATTAACTATTGACATTTGATTAATCTGAACTGTTTTCAGCTTCTTCAATGAAGCAGAAATCGTCAGAGCTCGCTTGCTCAGATCATTCACAGTTCCTCTCCAGAAATTTCCAATACAGTGTAAGCCAGACGCTCCCTGTTTCACCAGCTGCTCAAGAGAAAGATCTGCATACTTGTCGTCACACTCCAAGAAAACTTGAGGACAAACCAATTTCTCCAAATTACTATGTTTTGATAAGAAGTTTAGAATAGCTCTCAAGAGCCCTGCAATAGCGTCCCTTCTTGCTGAAGATGGTTTTCCTATCACAAGCTCAAGGAAGGGATGTCTCACAATGCCCAATTCCAATTTTAGAGCTTTGAGCCTTGGAAATCTGTTATGGCTGAGAAAGGCAATTGCTCCATTTTCTTTCTCAATTTCAAAGTTTTGAAAGGAGCTTAGAGCAAGGGGTAAAGATAGGTGTTCCAATGATGGAATGATAACATTTGTAACTTTGGATTCAGGCAAGAATTCTAATAGCTGCGAAATCAAAGTTAGCTCCTTCAGATGACTACATTTTGTAAAAATCTCTTTCAAAAGAATGCTCGAAGGAGGATACTCGATGCAAATACTTTGTAAAAGCGAATGCTGCAAGCCAAATCCTGAAGATCCCTGAAAGTGCTGGAAAACATTGCGTTTCCTGGAAATGGAATGAGAAGCGATAAAGTTAAATTGCCTATATAAGTTTCTTTTTTACCGGAACCTGTATAACTTTGCTTACGTAGCACTCTTGAGCTGAAGATATTTCAGGTATATTTTAGACTGGAGTGACAAAGTCGGACGTTGGAATTTCTGGAACCATCCTTCTTGTCGAATGGTCGAGGACGGATTTGAGGTTATAAGGTTGTTACTGCTACTAGGTGCTGCAACTCTTCCCTGCTGAGTGTGGACCAATGCAAACTTAATCTTTCTGGTCCCAACACCAAGTTTTTGAAATTGCTTCAAAAAATGTTGTTCATAACTGTCCTGAGGCATCTGGAGGGATTGTAGGTAAGACAGGAATGGAGCGTAATCTAGCACTATTGTTCGCCCAATTTGCTTGTTTACAATATTGTGCCATCGTTTACAAACGGAATTAACAACTGCGAGGTCGCAAGCGAAAAAGATTTTCTTTAGAATCTGTAGAATTATAAGAGAATCTTAATTCATCCTCTGTGTTATGTTTTAAAATTATTTCAAGTTTTCATTAACTAATGAAGAATTACAAGATCAGCTAGATCATCTATTTTGGGGGTTGGTCGAAATAAATGATTTTCTTCAGTAGTAGGACTTGATTTTTCTATCGCATTACTACTGGAAGAAGGCTTTTTCTCCGTCACTTCCAAGTTGAAGAAGGAAAATTTAAACTCTTTCATTTTGTAAACAGGGTAAAGATTTACACTTCTTTGCCATAAAGGTATCAGTTTGCCATGTACTTTAGAAATATTTTTTTGTGTCCCATTGTCCTAATTCCCAAGGATGATAATATTATTTCATACCATACAGCCCTTCACCCAAAGGGTCCTCTCTTTGGCAACGCCCGCATTTTCCTTGTCTTTTGTACGCTACCGAAATCGAAAAATATAATCTGGTTATATGGCGTCTACTCACAATCGCAGTCTTATTAATGATTCCAGTCAAATAGGCCATATAGTGCTAAAATCCCTAAAATCCCTTGTTCAAAAGATCCTGGTTTAAAAAAACTATTTAATATTCATTCATTATTGAAAAGTGCTTATCGTGAGATCGTGACCCGTAATTTGTATTAGTAAATTTATCTTAGGCGCACTGGAGTTCCCTTGTTATTCTGGAGAACAATTATTAGTACGTTTGAACTTATGTTATCGGTTTACTTTTTCAAACAAAATAATTCATCATAACCATCAATAATAATAATGTGGTGATACACAAGGGTTACATGCATATTGTATAAATGTGCTTTGGAAATGCAATGCTTCAAATGGAATAACTTCAAAGGGGAATGGCCGTATTAGGGAAATCACAGAATTGGGAGTGATGACTGATGGCATATTATTTGATTTATTCATGCAAGATCATGACTCGTCTATATGCATGTTCTTTCTCAAGTGTGATTATTGTATATAATGATTAATATTGAATTGGAAAGTTTGGCGTTTAGGTGTAGTATATTACTCTATTCATATCATGTGTAGTGCAATCGTTCTTATATGATTCGTTTCTAGATCTTTTGCTAAATAGGTGTGATTGCGTATAATAACAAAATTTAAGTTGAGTTGTTTCAAATGTTCCAAAAATGCATCAAATACCACGAATTTATTCAGTGTTGTTTGTATTGTGTCAATCAACTTGATTAATCCTTGTTCGACTTTTAAATGTAGTTTATGTAGATCTGAAAAAATGCATTGCGTATTAATATATTAATACAATGATGGAATAAGAATAGGAGCAATCAATACGTGTAGTCGCTCCGATTAAACGTGCTTTGAATTGTTTTTTTGGACGGATCTGGGTCATAATTTCATATAAAAAGGGAGGACACTGAACGAAAAGTTATCAGATCAGTTCTTTCCTCTCTAAGTTCTATCTTACTAAATCTTCTAACTTTTTCCTTTTCGGAAACCCTTCAACTACTTTCTTCTTTTCAAAATGAAACCATTTTGCGTTGCCCTTTTCGTCGTTGCCTCCATCATGGTTGCTTCCAGTAGCCCAGGAGGATACCGAGTTGCCAGAGTTGAGATCACTCAACCAGGTGAAGGAGCATCTAGCAATCTTCCAGTTGTTCATGGACAAAGATCTTGTGGTAAGCTTTATTATTTATTAATACTACCCATCAAAAACTAGAAGAGTTTTAAAATTTTAATTTTATTTACACTCAGGTGGACCTGCTCAAGCGGTCCAATGGCGTTTCGAACCATGTACTGGTGAGGGCATCTGCCAAATTCCCGGAGACGACAACTTCAAGAGACCATCTGAATTGGACTTTACCCCAAGTCAAGACATTTCATCTTTGGGCATTCGTATTATCTTGGTTGATGACGGAGCTACCAACACAGTTTACGAGAAGGCAGTCTCCGACAGTGCCGTGCAAGGTGGAGAACGTTATACCGTTAACGGACTGGGTGGAGCCAAGTCGAGCCTCAAAGGAAGAACTGTTACTGTTCAATACATTCTTTACCGTGTGGATTCCGGCGATGTGGAACTTTGTACTGAAGCCGACTTCCAAATTCTGTAGAGAAATATATTTGGACCGACCACTACTAATGGAAATCAATCAAAACCACAACTATTTATTTTCGTGTTTTTTTCGCTTGATACCAATAATCAGAGTTTTTGTCTAAATTCATGCTAATTATAATAATTGAAAGAACTATTTATTAAAAATCCAATTTCATTCATCAAAAAACTTCTGCATCATTGTTGTTTTAATTACATTAGCGCAACCTTCAACTACCATTATATAAAACACACATATCCTTATTTACGTCTATGATCTACGTAAATAAATTGCTCATCATCCAGAAAATTTATTACCTAATCCTCAAGGCGCAAGCCCAACTTGCTCCGATGAAATATTCAATATTGCTTGCTTTTTATTTACTGGAAGTTATCACAAATAATAATAAAAATACATAAAAAAATTAAGTTGACGCAAGTAGTAGGACACTAATCTTAAAGTAAATTAAACACCGGAAGTTGGGTTTTCATTCTTGAATTCTGGAACCAGTTTTTGAACTACGAATAGTTTTAAAGCATGGTAGGCATATGAGTTACTTTTTGAATAGATAAGCAATGGTAACATTTTCGCAGGGGAACACATTTATAAATTATAAACACGAAAATGGAAAGAAAAACGAAAATGATCAATAGCACACTCGTGCTATTAAAGTCTGAATGATATTGATTTTGACCATCCTGGCGAATTATGCTCACGCATTTGAATCGGAGCAAATCCAAAACTTCCATATCATTGCATTTACCAACGTATACATCTTCGTCAAATTCCAAGCGATATGGCAGCGTTGCTCTACTATTATCGAAATTTTCAGTTGGATGTACATGACACGGATCAATGTAGTGTCCTGAAATAAATGAAGTAAAAAAAGATTAAAATTTAAATGCTATTCACACGTTATATAATATATTTTTTTCTATGTCATGATTCCCTTACTGTCTCTTAGCCGATGACATTGTGAGCCTCTCCTAATATCAATACTAGGATCGATACATTTTGCACAATGAGGATTTTTGAATATTAGACGCTCACGCACAGTAGTATTTTCTTTCGTCATTGGCACATGTACAACTTGCATGTATGAATGGCAAAGATTGTGAAGCTTTTGACGCTCCTTCTCTCCCAGGTCCATTGAACAGTGCTCTTGCTCTATCTCTTTATCATAGGACGGACAAAATCTCAGGTTTGGCACTAGTTTTCCAAGGATGTGCTTCTTGAACTCTTTTATGTTAACCGTACAGTAAACTGATGAATCCACTGGGTCATACCATTCTTTAGTTTTTGGATTGTAAACAGCTCGCATTTTGAAAATCTCCCACTCCTCATCACTTTCAAAAGATTTGGAGCAAAATATCTGAGGATGAAATTCATTCAATTCTTTATTGGAAATGGAGTGACAGTTGGCACAGTAAATGTTTCGATATAAATCCCGAGTTTTGTTATGCAGCACAGGCACATTCAGCAGTGGACAAAGTGATTCGTCATTGGAAATACTGCTGGGGCAAATTGAATCCTCACAAAGTTGCTTGATCAAATTATTTGGGTAACTTGATGGGCATTTGCTTATCATTCTAACTGCGTGATTGTGGACCTAATAATTTACAGCATAAGTAAAATTAAATAACTATCGAAAATCACTTAACGGTAGGATTTTATTGTAAGAAAAAGGATTTATTACCAATTTTGGGAGCTGATTACAACGCCAATATGGTTCCTCTGGGATCTTTTTGATTTCCTTTAAAACAGTTACACAGCAATCTCCATACTTTATGCACTCCTTATCACAACGGCAATAAGAAGGAGCACTCATATAAGCTAAACACGAAGTTGATGATAAGCTTATTTCTCCACTATCATCATCTAAGCTTTTGCAACCTTCCATAGGGTGGCCACAATCCTTAAAACCAGTATCCCAATTGATATAACTGTTTTTTTGTAACTCCAAATATGACCCTTCCACATTTGATTTAAGGACTAATGCCATGTTTTCTGGTGAAGAGTCTTTTCCATTGAAGTTATTAGATTTACATACTTTGCAATGAGCAGTTTCCACAAACAGACCTGGAAAAGTTAGGTTTATCAGGAGGAGCAGTAGGATTCCGCCATAAACTTGATCTTGATCTAGCTTCATGTTTGCAATCTTGGAGTTTCTGAGAAACTGAGAAGAAATCACAATTTCATGCCATTTTGTATGCTGCTTAAGTAGGTTATATATATGCATAACACATAGGCAGTTAGCAGCAGTTGATGATGATATATCGATGATTCATAATATAATATAATGATTTTGCAGTCAAAACATTTGCTAAAAACAAGTCCTCCAACTAACAGATTTCCATTTCTTGTATTCATCCATCCATCTTGCATTCTTTAAATTTTAAATATAAACAAACTTTCACTTTGTTGAGGTGGGGTTCATGATGAAATGTATGTACTGTGTACTATGTTGTTTGAAAATAACCAGCACTCGCTCGCACATCTCGCTTGCAAACTCATCTTCAGACTAAAGTTCAACTTCAAGTTTGCATATAGTGGCATGTATGCATTATTTATCGGTTTCATCGTTTATTTAAGTTTCTTTACCGGAAGTGCATACAACGCAGAATTCGGATGACCTTGACCTTCGACATCTTCTTAAGGTAAAAGTAAAACCCAAAACTTTTTTTACTGAACAGACATAAATGAGATGAAAATTTTCTTTCGTGAAAATGACGTTATACTGACTACAGTCGCGACAGCCGCAGCCTCTATTTATATTTTACATTTGAGTAATAGAATTTGGACTAGCTGACAATGTTTGTGTAGAATTACATTCCATTCATCGTGTGAACTATGACTCATACGAAGGTCTTAATAATGATATTGACAACTTGGATATATGATTAAACAAGGAAGGGTAAAATAATGTTACTTCATTAGTTGATGGATTGACAAAAAGAAAAACAAACAAAATATTTCCTTCACTTTCATCGTTCAATAGTGTGTAGGATATTTCAAGATTGCATGAAATTATAACTTTTTACCTCACAAACATTCCAGCATTCCTATGGCATGACTCATTCATTTTTAACCAAATGAATGAAAAATGTGAGTAACACAAGCCCCGCAGATATATTAGCATAACTTCATTTGTGTATATCTCATGTCTTCTGCTGAACAGAGTAATTTAAGTAAGTATATATATAAAGGATACTTATAATTAGCAATAATATTTAAATGAGACTCAACGTATCGTACTACACGCGCATTATAAAATGTATTATTTAAAAAAGATCATGATACTCTTCAAAACGATGAGAATAAAGCCACTCAATTGTCAACCCGTGGATATTCTCTTTCAGAATCTTGCGTTTCTGATTATTTGCAATCTAAACCGAATTAAAAATAGTTCCATAATGCATGGCTAGATTATATTTAAGAGAATAAACCCCATCTTTATGTATGCATAGTTAAATAAGAACCTTAAAAGTTTCCACTGATAAGGTAACTCTTTTAAGCTTTGGCATCTGAAAAAATGTGGTTCGGACCATGACGGATACGTCAGTCTGATCTGATAGTAAATCCTCTTCCTTCACCATCAGCTTAAATTCCTCCAAATCTTTCAACCAAACGGAAAGAGAGAGATTCATAATATAATGAATGGGAAACGGGTAAATCAGTGTTTGCGAAATTCCCAAATACCAATCATCAACATGTTGCACATACCTTTCAAGTTACGTAAACTTGAAGACGACCCATGCCTCCACATTACATCTGCCAATGTAACTTGCTCACATAGAAGAGCTTCCTGTTCATATACAGGAATGTTTGAAACTGCTTCAGTCAACCAACTTCTTTTCCGGTTCCCGAATATTTTAATTTTAGGTGCACAAAGTACATGTAAAATCTGTAGGGAGCGGAACTCTCGAAAGCACACCTTCAAACTTGCATCAAACTCAACTGTCACAACGCACAACCTCTTCAAAAATGGGAAATTCGTGGCAAATCTCCTGGTCATTTCTAATGGGAGCCCATCCAAACAGCACAGCATGAGAGTCTCAACAGTCTCTGATTTGGACTTGTACAATGGGTGGATTTGACCAGGTCTTAAAAATGGAATCAACTTGAGATGCTTGAGAGAAGGCAGCAGCCGCTGGTAGCTTTCCATCTCTGCAATTTCCCAGCAAGATCCTACCAGCTTGAGAGTGTGGAGCTTATGCATTCTTTCCTTGATTTCAATCCTGAGTGGTTTGGCAGCATCTTGTTTCGCATATTTGGAAACATCCAAGTTTCCCAATTCATCTGCGTAAGCAGACAGTTCAAGAATTTCTAATGAATTTACATACATTTTCATCAGGTGGGAAATGCGAGGCGTAGAACCATCCTTGTATGTCTTTGTACGAGGAGGTGATCGCAAAATCAAGTGTTTCAAAGAGCTACACGTGGTTTTAAGGTTATTTAGACCAGCACCAGAATCATTGGTGACAAGGGGTACATCTAAAAACTTAAGTCCAATGGGTAATATCAAATTTTGAAATTGAGATCTTAGACACACCTCAAGACAGTGGTTTAATGTAAAAGATGTCACATTTTTTCCAGCCAACAAGACTGATTGGATTATGTGCAGGTGATCTCCATACTTAAGAGGTGGACGACCAGGGTCGTTGGTGCGAATATTATGACTTATACATGTGAATTTGATAATTTTTAAACTTTCAATGGGTTGTAAAGCTTTGCTAAAGGTGGTGGTTGAGTCGGCTGGCAGGTCAAAGTCAATTTCCACAAGATGTTTGGCAAACGCTTCCCAAATGTTGAAAAACTGGGGTGTCACATCATTGTAGAAAATTGTTGAGGGAAGGGCAAGTTTTACTGGTAGGAGGTTAGTGTTGGAACAGTATTTTGGGAGAAAATCTTTAGAAATTCTGTTTAAAGTTTGAAAAACTGTTTTTGCATCCGTTTGAGCATTTCGTGTTTTGGGATGTCGAATAAAATCAAAAATTAATAGCGGTTTCCCCACAGCTTGAAATATCGCAGTAATCATGCTGTTCCACTGCTTTGAAATGAGGCGACATGACTGAACTGTTTCCCAGTCTGGCGAAGAAAAGTGAGAATTGAAATCTACTATTGGCTCTGAAGAGCTCTGCGTAGTTATCCTACATGCTATGCAAAGTATTCTTGTTCCAAACTGTGAATTTTAACATAAATATCGGTGATGTGAAATTAGAATGTAAATTAATGGCCAGTAGGTTCAACAAAAAATCATGTCCAATTTTTCTAACTTGTTGGAAAACTTTATCGGATACTGCGACATCAGTTGACTCCGTGTCCATATCTAGTCCGTTTTATAAATATAAGTTCATTTTTATTTCGTATTTCTCTCTAACAATTTTTGTACATACAATACTGGGGCACATTTAACAGTGAGGATTGACTTTGCAAATTGTCAAAGTGTAGAAGACGGCAAAAACTTGTTTTCATGCCTTTCTTTGAACAGGGAAGGCGTATTAGGGACAGAAATAGAAGTGTGGCTATGGACAACGCTATCCGTGATGTTTAGCGACAAAAAGTTTGCCTGATAAGCCATGCTGGTAATTTGCACCCGCTACCACCCCAAATTCTAGCATGAACTAGCTTGTCTACTTTGTTGTTTTCGTCTTTGAAATTTTTATAATCAATATTTATTTAAATTCTCCAAAAATATTTTATAAAGAGCTAAAAACAAAAACTGTTCTTTCATGATTAGTGTTCAGATAGTGTTTGATAGGAATTAAACGGATTGTTGATTGAAATGGGAACATTGGTTGCACCTATTTTCTTTGAGGAAAATCGAAGCAAAATGATTAGCAAAAAGAGGCATATCATAAACATAAGTACAACTATCAGGACTATCACCAATATTGTATAAACGAGGATTGATGATGAAGTATAAACATGTTCTGAAGGGGAAGGCTGTAGCTGTGACTGGCATTCTTGATTCCAATCAGTAGGTATAAACTTGTGAGTAAATTCCGAGAAGCTGCTGAAATTACACGGGGTTCCACAAACAGACGTTGTATCCAATTTATATGGCTCCTTTATTGTTGTGTCATTCCTGTAATAGAGCTGCGAAAAAAACATTTAAAATGTATATGGATGATCATATATTTATTCATTAACAAGTGCTCTAACCAGTGATCCATTCACATTATTTTCTAACCTCAATAAAAAAATACCCAGTTTCTGGCTCCTTATGAAGCTCGATTAGTACAGCGGCGGCATATGGGATAGCATGAGGTTCAAAGAGATTCAAAGTTTGGAGGAAGGCAGCGATTGTGTGATCATGACTCGAGTAAATGTACATTTTTCTATATGCAGAGGCATCGTTGTTGGGGGAATAGTTTTGGTCATCCAGGTTTGACGCAGCTGCATCCGCTTTGGCTTTCATTTTTTCAACAATTCGGCCCAATAAAGGGCCACCTTTCAGTCTTTTCATTTCATCTGTGAAAACCCTCCATGTAAAAGTAAGTCCTCGGAAGTACTGGAGCTGGTCGTACACCGTATCATTCACCCATACTGGAAGCGTGAGATTATGATTTCGCTAGAGGTCAAAATTACAAAATGTTATGAAGTTTTGCGAATGAAAAAAATTATGCATGTTCCTGCATCCACAAACTTACTTGGCATACTACAGGATCTTGAACTCGTATGGTATCTAAAAGTTTTAACATTTCCGCTCCAGAATTTTCACTGAGAAAGTCGAGAAAGCTTTTGTACTTGGCTTCCACGTTTCGTATTTCCTCAGACTCGTAGACTTGATTGAGAAGAGAGTCGTAACGTGAACATTTTGCTTTCCCACTTATCAACTAAAATGTATTTAGAACGTTACATAAAAGCTAATTTCATATGCGTTTTAGAAGTTAGCTCGTCATATACTTCTTATTCACTTACATTATCAAATTCCTCAGGAATTGTATGAATTGGCACAGGCTGCCATTCATTCAATATATCTTGACGAGATATATTTTCTCGGTCTCGTTTAAATAGCCCAGCTAGATTTGATTCTGCACTTATAATAGTGCGATCTACGTCGGAGCTAATGATATAAAAATCTCTTTTGTAGTATTTTGTTGGCAGAAATCCATCGTATCGTCGACGGAGAAAAGACCCAAGCTCGTACAATTGCTTTTCTCCAATCTTGATGGAATAAATGCGGAGTTTGAGATTTATGCGTATTGTGTTTATACTTGTTTACTTAAGATAACAAAATACCTCCGTAAGCTCTCCCCAACCGTTGAATGAGAAGACAGAAGCATTTTGGTACAAGTCGTTTGGATAAGGTTTCAAAGGTGAACGGTCACCGTGTCGAGTAATCTCCATGAAACAACATATTTCACACACATTGTATATAGAATATATTTAGATCTTTTGATGATAATACTTACAAGCAGTATAATATTCTTACTATTTGAACTAGTTGTAGTGTTGACAAATCCATTGCGGAAGTGACGGTACAAAACAGTACGAGCGAGTTTATAAAATATTTCCAATAAACAAACAGCACAATTCTCTTCATTTTGAATTTTAACAACTATAATATTGTTTACAATACAACGGTTAAATGTTTTTGAAGAATTTATTAATTAAATATCATGAAGTATTGCAGGTGTTGCGTTGAGTTTCCATTTCCACAATCTGAAATATAAACGTCTGATATGGAGGTTGGAGGTAACTTTTGTGGGATTGTACTTGGGTGCAGCTTTTTTAATAATAAACTCTTAAGCTCAAAAACTGTTGGGGTACCAATACATATATTGTAGCTTCACAGATGCAGCCTAATTATCATGAGGTAAAAGATAAGACTTAACAAAATATGATTCGCATCTTGTGACTTTTTGCGTCGTTTTTCGTCGACCATTCTTCACGTGAGGAACACAAGTTTTTACAAAAACTATGACTCAAGCCACACCACTATACCGAGTCGTAATAAATTGCTAAAATATGCCCGTATTGTAAGTTTGATGCACCCTTAGTCAGTAAATCCCATCTAGACCCATTTCAGTTTCAAGTGTGAACTCTAATCATATTATGTATTGGATATATGTACATATTTTATAGCACATAACTTGCATGATACATATATATAAAGTTTGCCTTTGGAGCTGTTGAGCTGATTTCATCAAGTGGATTACATCAAGATAAAAATTTAAACTGCTGTAATAACTTTTGGTTTATTATACTACAGATGACACGAATTGATACAAGTTCAACTTTAATAATTATCATGTGTTTATAAAATTATATTTGTACGTTAATAATGCGTAAAATACATGGAAAACTGAACTGAACTAAAGTTCTCTTCAACCGCCCAACTAACTCATTGATATAACATGGAGATAATACTCATCAGTGTTACTAAAACCGTAATTGACGTCCCAGTTACTGTGTGCGCTGCGTTGTCTTGTTCTTGTTCTCTTTCTTTGCAGTAAGTTAAGCCAGATCCAACGCATGATGCGTACCCCATCGCATGAGCAATATAACTTTGCTGATGCACCCCGGTAAATAGATGAGCAAAAGGACCCTTTGCAAAAATCATTACATCTTCTCCACCGTGCGTGTCACTATTCATTGGCACAAGCGGGACTTGCTTGTAAGTTAAAGAATGAATATCGTCATTGCTAATGTTGTGCCTCACTCCATTCGTGAAATCCACATACCCCGGTCCATTAGCGTAGCTCAAGGCTGTATAAGGGAGGTTGTCCGAGCCTTTATGACGGGGAATAATAATATAGTATGTGGGGATTTCAGGTATTTTATTAAGCGCGAGTAAATATCTTAAAGAGAAAAGCATAAAATTCTCTTCATACCTTCTCCAGCAATGTTTGTTATGTTACTTCCACGCTCATTATATCCAGCAAAACTGAATGAGTGCGAATGATCTGCGGTAACCACCAAGAGCGTGTCATTATCATTTGTCATGTCGTCGCCCTTTTTAATTGCTCTGTCGAACTCAACAGCTTCCCAAATAGCTCGGAATGCTTCATTAGCGTGATGACCATGATCAATGCGCCCACCTGTAAATGGAGACAAGATAAAATAATCCAAAATATATTTTAACGGAAACTGAATACGTAGATGATCAGCAATCGTAAAGTTATAGTTGTTGAAAGTACCTTCCACAAACAAGAAAAACCCTTTGGGATTTTTGCTCAAAATTTGAATTGCTTTCTCAGTCATATCTGTTAGGGTAGGATCAAGATCTTTTGCTTGGTCATGATAATATGCCATTTCTGTTGGGGCAAAGAGTCCCAATAAGTAATCCGTCTTGCTGGCATCAACTCGCAAAAGCTCTTCCACTTTTTCTACATAGGTTGCATTTACAGTAGTGCCATTTCCAGTTTTGGAGGTTTTCCACATTTCAACAAGATTTTTACCATCTTGCCTTTCACCAGGCTGTCCTTCGCTATCGTTTTCAGTTGCTGGAAAGAATCTATTTCGTCCACCACCCATAATGACCTACAAAATTGATGAGATTTTTATTCATGTATGTACAACATAGCGAATAGCGATCCAATCCGAATCTTTTATCCCTATTTTATGTCATAATAACTTCCCCATCACTTACATTGATGTTCTGGCCAGGGTTCATAAGAATGAGCTGGCTTGAAATATCTGGACACTGCTTTGCATTATCAGGAAGACGAACGTCTGATTCCCAGTCTCGATTTGCGATGTGAGCATAGGCTCCAGATGGGCTGGCATCAGTGATTCTTGATGTGGTTATGACACCAGTGGATTTACCTGCGGCCTACATTTACAGTTATGTTTAAGGTAAAATCTTGTATTCGCTAAACCGAAAAACTTTTCATTTTCTTGCTTTGTAACTAACTCACCTGAGCCCATGCGACAATACTGGAAACGTGATTAGCGGAAATAATTTGAGCACTACAATTATTCCTTGCAACGTTAGAATTGACGCCAATGGTTCCCGTATTTCCCTTCACACCTCCCAAGTAGGCAGTTGCGGAACAAGCTGAATCGGCTGAATTATAAATGAGATTAAAGTTGTAAGTTTTTTGTAATGAATGTAATTGGAAACGACATGACATTGTATCATATAGAATCATTTCTGGGAACGTATATGATTACCAGTTTGAGCATCAACGCAAAATGTCTGCAAATAAAATCCAAATTGCATTATAACATGATTACAAAGTACGCTAAATATTGCTTTTTGGTATGTTAAGAAGGTATCTTTGCTGAACCTTGGACATGCCGGAGTATGGAAAAGTGTCAAGATGAAGTTGGCCTTCTTCTCCGAATGTTACATTAGTGTCAACAGCTTGTCCTTTGAGGATTCTTGATGCAGTTATGCTTGGAACTCCCCAGCCATCTCCTAAAAACATGATCACGTTCTTAGCCTCTCCGACCTTCCTGTCGGATTTAATTTTATTGGTCAAGTCCTCTTGAGCAGACGTGAACCAGAATTCTGGAGCTGAAAATGGCAAACAAACCGACTTGATAGTAAATGTGTTTTATTTGGATTAGTCGCAAAAGCATCGGCAGCATCCGTTTACAAAAAAGAAGATTTACCTTCTGGCTCACCCACTGCTTTCTTGTGCGACGCCTTGTAGGCTGCCTCATGCATGTACCTATCTGAAACAATGGCGTTAGAAAAATGATACGTATTAAAAACTATTTAACATGCAAAATACGGATATCATTTGTTTTATAAAAAAACTTTTTTTACCGTCTGAATATGCTTGAATTAATGAGACGCAGAGCGCCAGAACAGTGAGACGAAAAATCATGACTGAAACTTTTCCTTTATTACAAGGCTACGCAATTAAGGTACTGATTTTCAAAGCAAATGCTTCAGTAAGCAAGACTGGAACAAGCAATTACTCAACTACTAACTAATTACCACTCGACTTGACCTTTTTAGGGAAAAGGACGGACGCTGAGTGAGTTAAACTTAACTTTCTGAAAGCAATAAGCAGAATAATTTACGTATGATCATCCCGATAATGTCACAATGAGACCAACTTTGATAAGCATCATATTTCATCAACTTTGATTGATGAAATAGACGTAGGTTGAAATAGAACTTTTTTACCAATGATCTGCTGCCCTACCAATTAAAAATATGTCGATACAGAAGATGTTACTTATGTAATATATCCTTTATATAAATATATTATGCTACATATATATTGATGGAAGAGGTGAATCAAATACGAATGTGTGGCAATTGAATCGGATGCAATAAGTAAGAAATGTATCGGTTACCATCTCAAGTGCGAGCAATTTCATAACTAATTGGCACTCAGTTGATAAAAATGTCATTTCACTTTTGAAGTTATTCATCATTTACTTTGTTTTGAGTGCGTGTAGAGTGTCACTGCGATTCTCAGAGACGTATTCACTTTTTTAAGGATTGGTCTTGTTTGACTTGTGGTTATCAGTAGTTTTAGTAATCATCTTCCTAAATTTGATGTACCGTTTCTACAAGAGTTTGTACAATAAGGGGGTATGTGAGAATGATAACGTAAATGGAATAGCAGAAACGAATAATAAGAACCGACATTATTGGAGTGAAATCTTTGAATTATTGGAGTGAATTTGAGGTAATTTTTAGTGAAAAGAACTGGGTAGATAAAAGTAAATCCGCATCCATTCACCATTATCAATTTTATACATTAGCTTCCTTTATAGCTCGTTCCTTCGCCTATGTACATTGAAAAAACAGATGTGCATTAGGATTTTAGATAGGACAGTTTTGAATGCATTTAGATGTTGGCCGATCCTTAAAAAGTGACTGTACTATTTAAATGCGTTTGAAGGTATTCCGTAGTGCAAATGAAAGTATTTTAAAAGGTGATTGCATCCTGTGAATGAGAGACAGCAGCAAATTGACATATAACTTATATAACATTCTCCTCTAAGAAAAAATGCTACTGCAGATATTAATTGATAATTTGGAATAAACGCCCGACCGTACGACCATCTTCCGCAATCCAATCAAAACCGTAAACTTATTGTATGATACACCACGACTGACCACTTGACGATGAGACTTGGGAGTCCCAATTTGGGAGTTAGGGTATTATTGTTGTGTTGGGTTCTCTCATGTGTATATTTAAAATGTAATGGTGATGAGCACGCAAAATTCTCACTCGCAATTTCATATTTCATTGCATGGATTGGGCTGGGCTTAAAATGGGTTTGTGCCTGATAAGCGTAATAAAGCAATTTAATTCGGCAATTTATGGTCAGTGATGAGAAACTAAAAAATAACACACGATGATGAAACACGAAAAATTTATAGTTTTATTCATAATGCTACATTATTAATGTACTGATATACAAAAGGGACCTAATATATTTGATATACAAACAAGTAACTTGCAAATCAAGCCCTGTAGCTTCTGATTTATTATTTAAATTTTTTCTGTAACTTAAAAAAATTTATAATGGTGGAAAAAAGCACGAGAACAGTTTGTACATTCTATTAACAAATTAATGTACATATTCAAATTTAGTTTCGAATTTTTTTAATTTTTTGAAGTAGTTTTATTTTGATGCTCATTTTTTCCAATTTGATGGCTGATTGAGAAATTGAGGATAATAGTAGCTAGAGCTAGGATGTCGCTGATGAAGGTAGTAAGTCACATGGGGAGAACTTTGATAAACATAGCTTTCTGTTTGAGGTGTAACCACTGATTCGTATGCTCTTACTGGCGGAGCTGCAAATACTGCTGGAGGCTGACGTAGAGCTGTTGTAGTGCCGCCGACAGGTGCTTGGTACACGGAAGCGGTGCCACTAAGTGGGGCTTGGTACACGGATGCGGTACGACTAAGTGGTGCTTGATATACGGAATAGGTGCCACCAACGGGTGCTTTGTACATGGAGTAGGTGCCACCAAATGGTGCTTGGTACACGGAGGGGATGTCACCGTAAGGTGCTTGGTAAATGGAGGGGTTTCCAAATGTATTTTGTGGTAACACAATGGTCAGTTGGCTTGAAGAATGACTGATGGCTACGCAAGCCACGATCGCAGTAATAACCTATATATAGTGGTGATAGATGTTAATTCTATATTGTACTTTTACACTCGATAATTATTTCAATTGAATGAATGGTGATGGGGGATTAAATTAATGAAGGCTTACCCAAATCCTCATGTTTTCTTTGAAAAAACTCACAAGTACAAAACTCAATAACTTTTCACAAGTTGCTTTCAGGGAATGCTAACCAATATTGAAATTTTTGAGAAGGGTACTCTCGATTTTATAGAACAATGGGAATTTGGAAAGGCTTTGTCGCATTATATGTATGTACTTGCATAAACTTAATGTGTACCACTATAAAAGTACATTCTCATACATATAACTATTATAATATGATAATATGGTTGTTTATGAGAAGTTGGTCAGTGCTCGAGGCATATAAGCGATAATTAAATATAAATATACTCTAGTCACGTACATACATACATATATTTATCCAGTAAACAAACCCACCCATGAATTTATAATTAGTCCATTACAAACTAAAATCTTTGAAGTGTAAAATATATTTATGAACCTTTACCAAACCATACTTGACTGACTTTTCTCGCAGTTACAGAAGCGGAACATAAAAAGGAAGGGCAACATGTGCCATTAGCTATATTCGCCATTCATAATATATGCATTTGAGCTATTCATTCCATTATGGAATGGCTACGGTATGTTGGTCAAAATTGTGACGGTTCGGTGAAGTATGAATTGTTGAAGGAAACATGTTTGGCGAAATTCTCCAGTAAATCTACCAAACATCTCTTTATTACCTTTTATGTATACTTACATCTCTTCATGGTTGGATAAATACCAATTCAGGTTTTATTTATGAAATAAAAAATTGCCCATTATGATCTTCACATTAAATCTTGTTTACCATTGATAAAAATTGGTGTAATATACTGTTTTTTTGCCTTTTGATGCAGCTTATAACTTGTTTTAAGATAGACACGTATATTTTTAGTACTTTATTTCATGTCTTTATTCTTTATAAAAAAATCCATTTTATTTTAAACAATGTGTGAAAATTGCTTCTGTTTTGTAAAACCAAATACTATTTTTCTCATTTACATCCGTTTTTGTGAGCAGTATGTCAAACCAGATCCCAGACAAGAGGCATAGCCCATCGCATGGGGAATGTAGTTTTGCATATGAACACCAGCAAGCAGATGAGCAAACGGCCCTTTTGAAAATATCATCACATCTTCTCCACCATGAGTTTCACTTATCAGCGGTACCAGAGGAACCTGTTGATAAGTTACATTATGTATTGGATCTTCTGCAACGTTATGTCTCCGTCCCAAGGTGAAAGGTTTCCATCCAGGTCCATTAGCGTAGTTCATGGCTGTGTAGGGCAAAAGGTCGTTACCGAGTCGTACGCCAATCTGGGTGATATTACTTCCACGTGCAGCATAACCAGCAAAACTAAATGCATGGCTATGGTCAGCAGTAACCACAAGCAGTGTGTCATTATCATTTGTCATGTCGTCGCCCTTTTTAATTGCTCTGTCGAATTCCACTGCTTCCCAGATTGAGCGTAATGCTTCATTGTTGTGGTGAGCTTGATCAATACGTCCACCTGAAACGTGGCATAGGAAAAAATATATTTACAAATGAAAAGAATGGTCAAAAG
This sequence comes from Orchesella flavescens, assembly GCA_964034955.1. NCBI lineage: Eukaryota > Metazoa > Arthropoda > Collembola > Entomobryomorpha > Orchesellidae > Orchesella > Orchesella flavescens. Next base: position 15,287,065 of record OZ035957.1, on the reverse strand, counting down.
TTAATTAAAATGTTCAATTGTTGACGATGTAGAATTGAAGTACTCATACATAAGGTGTGTATAGAAACGATAGGTTCAGGCGTTTATATTTTGTAATTTGAATTTTGTGAAGGATCAGTAAAATATTGAGAGACGAATTATACATGAAAATGAGTATCGATATGTGCTCTACACATATACAAATTTTCCAATTTACTGACATCCGGCTTACGGAGATATGGGCATATGAACAAAACAAGTCAAATTTTGACTGTATAACAACGATAGGTTCAAGTACTAAATTTGATCTTAAAACTTTTTCAGTGTTCTGATATATGATAGGCTCTATGTGATCGTCATCATTACTCATGGGTCGCATAATAATACTATGCCGAGAATTTTTTTCTAAGCTGGGTGGTGCTGGCGGGCCGTTGTTTCCCGTAGAACACAAATTTTGGTTTTTGTTGCATAATTTTGCGGTTGTGCAACAACAATACATCCGAGATATCTCAAAAAACTCACGGCACATTCTAGTTCCTAGGTGGGTAACAGAAAACCGAAATCCGAATTCGGATGCCAAAAAATAAAATAATTTCCAACTATGGTTAACAGTAATATTGGGACATTTAGATGAAAACGAAGCCTACGCCACCCACCCACTTAAATTTTTTAAGCTTACTGATGCAAACTTATTCCTAACAAATATGAACGTCGACTCAGTCGGCCACCAGTCACAGATCGGCACGTGTTTATGTTTTGTGGTACATACAAAGTTGTGACTATTTGCCCATTACACTGCTGTCAAAGACATCATTTTTGGCTTTAAATATATGGCGTCAGTAGTCCACTCTTGAATTGAATTGAATTGAATTGAATCTTTATTTACGTGTCTGGCCATTTCAATACAAAGTACTGTTCTCCCAACGGAGACACGGTTTACAATAGATAAATTTACTAGCTATAAATAATCAATATTAATTAAAGTCAGGCATATACATATTATTCTAACAATTTAGTCTTAACTATTCTTTTAAAATTAAGAAATCCCAATTTTTTTGCATTTACACCGGCAGGTAGAGATAGATCATTCCACAAACTGATCATACGGTAGTTCATCGACTTCCTATAAATTTCAGATTTAAACTTAGGTGTTGTGATTTTTGGAAGATCTCGCTCTGCCTGAAACCAAATATGCTATAAAACTGTTTTTATGCTTCATTATAGCATTCCTTACACCAGGCCGCATTTTTAAAACCATTCCTTTCAAGTTTCAAAAATTTCTTTGCTGAGACTTTCTATTTATTACGTTACTACAGACTTGGACAACTTGTATGTGCCACAAAACGTTAAGACGTGCCGATCTGTGACTGGTGGCTACATGAGTCAACGTTCCTATTTGTTAGGAATAAGTTTGCAGTAGTAAGCTTCAAAAATTTAAGTGGGTGGGTGGTGTAGGCTTCGTTTTTATCTAATTGTCCCAATATTACCGTTAACCGTAATTGGAAATAATTTTATTTTTTTACTATGACTGATACCCGAATTCGGATTTCAGTTTACTAGTTCCTAGGTGGGTACCAGAGTGTGCCCTGAGTTTTTTGAGATATCTCGGGGGTATGTTTGTTGCACTACCGCAAAATAATGCAACAAAACCCAAAATTTGTGTTCTGCGGGAAACAACGGCCCGCCAGCACCACCCAGCTTAGAAAAAAATTCTCGGCATAGTATTATTATGCGACCCATGAGTAATGATGACGATCACATAGAGCCTATCATATATCAGAACACTGAAAAAGTTTTAAGATCAAATTTAGTACTTGAACCTATCGTTGTTATACAGTCAAAATTTGACTTGTTTTGTTCATATGCCCATATCTCCGTAAGCCGGATGTCAGTAAATTGGAAAATTTGTATATGTGTAGAACACATATCGATACTCATTTTCATGTATAATTCGTCTCTCAATATTTTACTGATCCTTCACAAAATTCAAATTACAAAATATAAACGCCTGAACCTATCGTTTCTATACACACCTTATGTATACCTTCAACAAATAAGAAGAATCCTTTTGGATTCTTGCTCAAAATTTGAATAGCTTTCTCAGTCATATCTGTCAATGTGGGATCCTGATCTCCAGCTTGATCATGGTAATAGGCCATGTGGTCGGGGGCAAATAGGCCCAGTACATAGTCAGTCTCGCTGGCATCAACCATTTGAAGCTCTTCAATGGTCTCTACATAAGTTCCAGTTCCATTCTTGGATGATTTCCACATTTCCACAAGATTTTTTCCATCTCGCCTTTCGCCATTTTGAGATTCGGAATCGGTAACATTAAATTGTATGAATTTTTTTCGTCCACCTCCCAAAATTACCTATATTAATGCAAACTCGTAATTTTGCATTTCTCATTAATGAGTTCATTATGCATAATATATTATGCTATGTTTGCTTTCGAGCTTTCGTATAAAATGAATAAGTATTATAATTTACATTGATATTTTTGCCGGGTTCCCCAAGGATAAGTTGTGCTGCAATATCTTCACAAGCACCTCGGACCAATATCGGAACATCAATATCAGATTCCCAGTCTCGACTAGCAGAGTAAGCATAAGTTCCAGCTGGACTAGCGTGAGTGACTCTCGTTGTGGTTACAATACCAGTTGATTTGCCTGCAGCCTACATATGCGATCGCAAATGAATGGGATGGGATGATTGGGAAACAACAATAAAAGTTATCGTTCAAGCCACTTTATGTCATGAAGCTTATCTTTGACTGATACAAAACATTATAACATCCGATTTTTTTAATATCAGTGATCGCTTTCGCAACATTAGGCCACGAACTTGAACTCATTCATCAAGATAAATTTTCATGGCAGGAACAAGAAGAAGGATGTAAAACAGTTGTTACGTACCTGAGCCCAAGCCAAAATGCTGGAGATGCGGTTTGCTTCAATATTTTGGGCGCTACAATTTCCCAAATGAACATTTGAGGTGACACCAATTGTTCCTATATTTGCCTTAACTCCTCTAAGGTATGCAGTAGCGGTACAGGCAGAGTCAGCTTCCATATTACAAACGAGAAAGCTGCAGTTTTATCTTATAAAAAATATTAAAACAGCAGATATATTTTTGGGCAATATATAACTTACCTATTTGAGCATCTGCACAAAATGTCTAAGAATAAAAGAAAGTTAAATTTACATCAACTTGGTTTAGTTAATCTTTGCTACATGTTAAAGCAGTTTTACATTTTACAGTTATGGAAAACATTTCATACTTTTGACATGCCAATGTGGGGAAATGAGTCAAGATGAAGTCGGCCTTCTTCTCCGAACGTTACATTATCAACCTCCTGACCCTTAAGGATTCTTGATAAAGTAATTGTTGGGACTCCAAACCCATCCCCTAAAAACATTATCACATTTTTTGCCTCTCCAACTATTCGTTCCGATTCCAAGAGATTTGCCAAAGTAGCTTGGGCTGAATCCACCCAGAATTCGGGAGCTGAAAGATTCAAATTGTTGTATGGATTTAAAACTTACAGAAACCCAATCTTAAATAATAATTATTGTATTCATTCTTTTAATCAAATACCTTCCGGTTCACCTCCAATTGCTTTCGTCAAGGCATCCTTGTAGGCTGCCTCATGCATGTACGCATCTAAAAATACAGCATTATTTAGTAAATAGAAACTAATACTTTGGCTGGTAGTGGTAATCCGGAAGTACATGTAGCACTTACCAGGGGAAAGTGCGTGAGCCAAAGTCAAGCACAATACAAGACCGAGAGCTGCAGCGGATTTACCCATGGCTTTGCTATTTTTCTTTATCAAGGTATTTCACAAATAATGAGAAAAAGTCCCGAAGCGGCTAAAAGGCATATATATAGTTTACTATGCCAGAAATCCGTTACGCCAGCCTTTTAAGAGTTCAGTTGGTCAACTCGCCTCCAGTATAAATGTTGAACTGGTGGTTGAACCAGCCACTCATACCATAAGTACTCAAGTAGATTATCATATTATCATTTTTGAATTTTCATTATCTATGCCTGGTCATGATGATGACATGATAAAGCAAAATTTAACTTATTTGAGATAATCAAAAACCAGCGATGCACAAAATTTCAACTCAAAGTGAAATACGAGTACAACGGTTTGGAATGAACATCTTCAGAATGTTGGTTAGTGATTGTCATTCTCAGCCACCTCCAATACCAGCACTGATTAAAAATAGAAGATGTGTGAGGCTCAAATTGGTCAAATAAATTATTTGAGTGGAGTAAAAGTGGTTGCGACATTTTAGGATATGGAAGTAAAAGATTATGACAACTGCGTATTGATTGCTAAATAATAAGCTTGTAAAGTACTATATTCGTGATGTGAAATATTTTCCTGTATCACATTATTGATGAGAGTGAGGAGAATTTTGGTATAAAGTACTAGCTAATCTATGCAACAGGTCAGCAGCTATTCATTGATGGGGGTAACATGAGATGTGTAGTTAGTTTGTAAAACTCCTTCAATTGCATCACAAATTTTTAGTTAATTTGGACCGAACGATACTGAATTTCATCCGTAAGATGCAGAAGCCAACCCAGAACTATTTTCACATTTTTTAAATTTTTAAGCAATCAGTGCAAGCAAATCATCTACTAGCTGATGGTTCAAGTTACATTAGAAGGACAAATTGACCTACAAGATGTTCCTTTCTTTCACCTTTGAATGAAAATGAAAGGGCATTGGTGAAAGCATTCCTTACTGATCAACATTAGGTGCATACTATTGATATCTGGCTATCTCCAACGTAGAGTATTGTTAATTGCACTGAGCAAGAGATGTTCAAACTTTGGTGTAACCAATAAAAATAGACTTTTACTTGTTTCCTGCATTCATACATTGTAGTATTGATGTAGTATGTTTAATTAATCTTATAACCGAAATATTTGCCAGCTTCTTTTATTAGTAATAAATAAATCAAATAATATTCCAACTATATCAACTATGCACAATTTATTTCAATTAGTATATCTCCAGATATTTCTGTATTATAGTTGAGTAACATAATAGGATACATAGAAAAAACCTTACCCAAGCATTGTAAAAATTTCCGCTAAAATTAATCATAATCTGTGAAGAATATATATGGCAGTACTGATAACCCTAAGGCCAAGATTGAATTGAAACATTCATAAATACAAGAAACGTATAAAAGTGATTGAATTTTGCATCAATCACCGTAACCAACCCTTAGATGAAAATATGACGACTTGTGTTTTTGTTTTTGGTAACATAAACTACAGCCTTTGAAAAGGTCTCTCGATAGCCGAAAGTACTTTCGAAGATAGGGTCGTTATTTGCTCATCGTCGAAACCTCTGTCACTTTCATTGAGCCCGGATTGTGATGACCAGGTTCTGCTTCGCCCACTAAGATAGGACGACGCCGGAGCTGCAGTTGCAGCAGTAGTGGTTGTTGTAAGTCTCAGTCTAGCCAAAAGTGTCTGAAATATGGTTAGTATTACAAAAAAATTATAAGGAATGGATGCTGCAATGGATAAAATTCTACTCTGAATTCTAACATTAAATAGATTTACCTGAATTAGGTCGATAAGAAAAACTGAAAAGGTTAGGAATGCCAATGAGAGAATAGCTCCTTCCAATGATGGAAACCCAAACGCTTTGTCCCTCGCTGATGAAATTTCAGTTTGGAATAAATTTTTCTTTGCTGTTTTGGAAATTAATAAAATTGTATGAATGCGAAACAAGTAATAAGGCTTCAAAAATAACTTATAAAGCAGTTTTCTTACCGTAGTACTTGATAAGAGAGGTTTTTACTTTATCTAGTCTTTTTATGGCCAGCTCTGTCGTCCACTTCTTTGTAAGTATTTTTTGCAGAAAGAACTTCAAAAAGTCCATGAACATATCTTTCTTCCGAGCAGTAAGGAAAGAAGACCATGATGATGGGGATCCTGATAAAGTCTGCATTCTTGCAGTCACCTCCATTGGAAGAGTTTTATTGGATATCCCGTTGAACTCCGTGGTGACATTGCTATTAAATGGTAAACTGCTGACACAACTTAATAATAAAGCTACAAAACCGCTAGCTATAAAAATGAAACTTTGGGATACTTTTCTTGTCATTGTTTTAGATGTGATATGGAATTATTACTACGGTTGACAAAATGAAACAACGCAAACATTTCAGAAACTTTTTTGAAACTGATCATTGTAAGTAGGCTTCCATTTGGTAACTGATGCTTCACCCACAGTTGACATCAAGCATTGCATGTCGTTGTGTTGTACGGAGGGGACCATGAAAGTACAAAATGAGATAATCGTACCACCACGCTACAGTGGCTTCATATTACTGGGTAGCTAGCCAATTAATCCTAATTAGAAATTAGTTGTTTATGTGTGTGCGTTCCGTAAAGTAATGCCACCTAAAATTCAAATCGTGCATGCGTGTACAATTTCACGGTTGCTTATTTCCTGGTCCGCTATGTCATGATCTATTTTCATCATCAGTTTCGGGGCTCATAAACTAGATATTTGTTTGCTAACATACGAGGAGAACACAGCATGTTATGTAAAATGCAACAATGACTTGGGGTCATGGTCATGCAAAACAAAATATAGACGTTTCCCCTAGACGTGACCTAATTAACTCGCACGAATGGTAAGTGCAAAAATCCCTATTTGTGAGTAAAAATGACCTGTTGGTATGCTACTTTGATATTGCAAACCTAGATTTCATACAACCACCAACGTTGACTAAATATGAAATGAATTCTATAGTACACAATTCTGCAATATATATTGGGGCATAGTGAGAACTCAAACTTTTTTTATCTTAATTTATTTGTAGTTTAGAGTTTAGATACCTAAGTACAACGCAGGACTTGTCAAATTTAGCCGTAGAAATGATAAAACACGAAAGTTTAATACTAGAGGCATTTATTACATTTATTTGGTTTATAAAATGGCAAAAAGGGCTACTAATGAATGATAATAAAATTGCTATTACTGTACTGACTCTGCTGACGATTTGCTACTTTTATCATCACTACTTCCACCATCCTCAATAAATTTTTTATCTATTTTGTCTTCTATATACTTCTTGGCATTTTCAAGAGCAGGTCCTAACCTATCTTGACAGTCATACACACGAATCCTTTTCAAATTAACTTGAAACCTCCCATCTTGTCCTTTGGGTGCAGCCACTACTCCCTTGCCCAGTTTGGCAGTAAAACATTTCATCCACTCTTCTGCTGATATCCCTCTTGATTCTGGCAAGCCTTTTGGAACGGAGCACCTCCCATGAATGAAGTCATCAGTAGATCTAATCAGCACCAAAATTGGTTTCTGATCTGCTGCATTTGTTACCTTTTTCAGAGAATTGAATTCATGGTCGCTATCAAACAACTTGAGGACAAAACTATTATTCTTTTCTTGAGCAATCCCAGCAACTTCATGAATCATTCGGCTTATCTCTACTTGCTCTTGATTTTTCCACAAGATTTTTTCAGCATCATGTAGTACTTTATCAGCTTCTTGATAAACTTCAAATGGAAGGAGTAAGTCGGGTCTCTTGACACACTCTGATGTCCTATCCACCAAAATTTTTAAAACTTCTTTGGTTTTGGTACCATAACTATCATTTTGAGTTGTAGCTTCTTTGCAAAGTTCTTGAATTTCTGCAAGACAATCGAGAACTTCTTGTCCAAAGCGTAAGCTGATTTCAGCCGCTAGTCCGGTAGCACAAACAAGTTCATGTGTGCCTGCTTTCTTGCTAGGATTTGATTTTTTAGTAACCACTACAGCTACTCCTTGCTCGTTCAAATCATTTTGAAGCTGGTGAATATCTTGAAGTGTCAATTCACCTTCGAGCAAGGTCACAGTCATTTCACAAGTTTCTTTTAGAGCACATTCATTAGATATTCGAACCACTCCGTAGCGTTTCTTCAGCCACCATTTCATATACGCAACAGCTTTGATACTCATCTCCCTTCCGAATCTGATATTGTTGTCAATTTCAAATTTCCTTACGATTGCTTTCCGGCTCAGACCAATTTCTGGAACGTCCTACAAAGAAAATTGCACTAGATATTATTTTTAACCAAAACTACATCCCTCGATCCCTCCCGTGGTAAATCTTCTACTAAAAAAAATTTAATGGTAAGTTTACCTTTATCAAATGTAAAATCCACCCTGATGGTAACTGCCTAACCTGACCCACAATGAGTTTGCACCCATTTTCAAGAACCAATACTCCTGTATCTGATGCAAAATCAATATCGCCAGGAACAAATGGAGTTTTATTCAGTATCACCCAATGTGACTCTTTGTCGTTTGTAGAAATTTCCTCCACTGGGTCCCCACTGCCGTCAAACATCCACTCGACGAAAATGGGATTAGCTTCTTTTATAATGTTCATGTTTGGATTACAAATTCCACCACTGTCCTGTGGATTGTAGAGTGCCATAAGTGATTCCAACTTGCGAACAAAAAGCCTATCCTCATTCTCTATCATTTCCTTTGTCACTTCGTCTCTAAACAGTTTCTTTAATCGTTTCATTTCCTGGTCCATTCCAGTCTTGTCAAATGTCAGTCCGAAAGCAGAGCACAACTCTTCTATTGCTTCTTGCGTTGCTCCTACGGACTCGTACCACTTGTATGCAATACTCCCATCCACATTCCCCATCTCCTTGACCTGATTCAAATCCTCCTTGCTTATTCTGGACAATGCTGGAAAATCATTTAGTAAAATCTCTGGAATCTCAGAAGAGGTCGAAGATGAGGTTGACTTTCCTGATTGCCTTGAGGAGTACTCAGAATAACGGTCAATTTCTACAGACAGAATCTTTGAAATTTCTGGTTTCATTGCTGCTGTTTCAGGAAAAATGTGGCCTAGACTGTCTCCCACCTGAGTAACTGATTCCATTAGAAACTCCAATTTGTCTTTGGATGACAATGATTTGGCTTGAAATTGTTGATCAGAAACAGCCAAGGTTCGCTGAATAAGTCTTCGAATCTTCTGACTTAAACAAAAAAAACAATATAATGCCAAATAAAAGTATGTACTTAATACTTAAAAATAAAGTTACAATTGTCTTACTTACTTTGTCTGGGGTAAAATTCCATCCCCTAATGCAACTGTTATGGCTCTGATGTGATCAGCAAAAATACGATAGCATCTATCTCTTTCTGCAGCAGCTGTAAAGTCACCTCCGTATCCGGCCACATTAGAAAGCTCCCGAACCTTCCCAAAGACTGGTTGAAAGAGATCTGTATCATAGTTTGAGACTTTCCCATTGAGAACAGCACAAAGCCTCTCAAGCCCTGCTCCAGTGTCCACAACATGGGATAATGGAAGTCGCTCCAACTCTCCGTTTTGTGTTTTGTTAAACTGCATGAAAACCAAGTTCCAAATTTCCACTACCAGGCCCGAATCTCCGTTAATTTCTGCACCTGGGTCCAAATTTGTACCCCGATGGTCGTAATGGATTTCGGTAGAAGGACCACAAGGTCCTATAGGCCCCATTTGCCAAAAGTTTTCCTTCCCAAATGGCAATATTCTCTCTGGTCTCACTCCAAGTGATTCCCAAATTGACTTTGTCTCTTTGTCCATAGGTACCGTCCCGCAGCCAGCATAGTAGGTCACGAATAGGCGATCCGGATCAAGACCGTAGTCCTTTGTTAACAACTCCCAAGCCATTCCACAAGCCTCCTTCTGTAATTAAAAATTTCATCCACAGTGAGAGTTGTTGGTAATTTTAACTCCCGTAAAATAACTAAATGTCCATGTCTCCCCAATTATAAGTACCTTGAAATAATTGGAGAATGACCAATTCCCAAGCATTTCAAAGAAGGTGTGATGATAAGTGTCTGCACCAACCAAGTGCAAATCATTGATTCGCAAGCACTTTTGGCTATTTGTTGCCATCCCATGCTGAGGTCTTCCGAACCCAAGGATGACATCTTTAAACTTTAAACAAAAACACACATTTAACCGCAATGTTCCGTTCCTCCTCGTTTATTGTAATTTGTAAAAACCTGGTTCATGCCAGCATTAACGAATGCCAACGAGGGGTCATTCTTCGGCACAATTGAGCTGGACAGGACAAAGGTATGGGGAAACGCAGCATTTTTCACAAAATACTGGATAAAGGTGTCCCGAACTTTAGCTGATGTCCATTTCATCTTCTTGACTTTTGAGTTTTTCTTCTTCTTTTGCCTTGCTTGGGTCTCAAGATTGACGGCGAAGGACCACCTTCCAATTACCAAAAGCCAGTGACAATTCCGTTGTCACTTTCAAGTTATCAAGTGAACATGATTAAAGATGAAGGTGCTAACATAGTTATAGTTATACATTAAGACTTCACTTGAGCCGGATGGCCGGATCACATCAAAAGATTTCTTCTAAACCATGTGTTTTTCTGATGCATTATGCGAGCACATATGCGCTATGTACTTTTTCATTCATGTTCATCTCCTGCTACACAATTTTAGGGGTTATCTGCAACTCATTTGGGCTTTTACACATGCACAAATGTCCTAAACTCTGCTGATCATCAGCAGGTGAGTGAGAGAAAGTGAGAATATTTTAACAACATTAACAAGTTTGTTTCGTCTAACTAAATGGAAGATAATTAAACTGAATCAGGTCAGCATTTCTGACCTTTTGCCTACTTGCGATTCGGAACCAGACAACGTTACCTCTGAGCTCGCCATTCGTAGTGCCATGCTCTTCCAATTCTAATTTGGCATGTCACAATCATTCACATGACAATCAACAGTGAGGGTGTTCAATATCGGTGATTGTGGACTTGAAGGAAATTCACAATTGGCAATAGCAATACGCTCACTTGCTTGCGGAGTGATTAATTCTTTAGCACGCAGAATCGAGATTTTGATATTACCATGTTTGTATCAGAGTCAACTTTGAACTTTATGGGCACGAAGCTACAGCTTATCAGCACTGAAGGTCATTGTTGGGAAGCAGCTTTTGATCCAAGCGCCACTGTTGACTCCATTAAGCGTCTTGCCATCCAATACTTTTATCCTTCTGAGTCTTCAATTAATCCTGACCAGTTTAGAGGTAACAATTAAGGACAAGGGTTCCTTTTCTTTTTGAAGTTATATTCTTTATGTTAATTATGAATTTTGCAATGCAATTTGCATATTGCAATAAGTTAATTTTTGGATCTTGTTTTTGTCAGTAATTTATCCTGCCGAAAGCCGAACCTTGACTGAGCACCATGCCTTACATGAGGAGCGAGTAAAAGACAATGAGGTCCTCCTATTTGTTAGGAGGCGACATGGAGCCACCGTCGCCTCTGTTGCTACTGTCCATCGGCATCCTGATGCGGAGCTGAAACCTCCAACTGCTGCGGATATTCTAGCAGCAACCAAAGACCTTCCTGTGCCTTCCATACCTGCCAAAGCCAAACCAGCTCAAGAACCAAGTCCTTCGCATGTTCATGGAGGAACTGCACTTCAAGTTCCACATCACCCGCAGCAGTATCCTTTTGATGACACTTCCGAACACAATGTAGACTTTCAGTTGGAGCTGCGAAAGATAATCATCTCCCTCATTTCCGTTATGGTCACACTACTCCATGGAAATCCAGATGCGGATCTAGTGTGTCAAGAAATGTACACGAGAATCAAACATAGACTCAAAAGCAGTGCAAAGCCAATTGAAGGAACAAACTTTCAGTATCCACCCCCACCTGAGATTGAGTGTACACCTCATGGAATCATTTCAGGTCTGACAGAAGCGAAAAAACGAGAATTTCGACCAAACATGAAAGCCTTTGAAAGTTTGAAGGAGATGGGATTTAATGATGAACAAATCATTGACGCTTTGCGTGCAAATAAGAATTCAAAGGATGCTGCATGTGAATGGATACTGGGAGGAAAGAAGAATACAGATGATGAAGAAGAGGGACTGGATCAAAATGGGCATCTGTTCACCGCTCTAGTATCTGCACCGACGATAAGGCTAGGACTCAACAGCCCCAAGACATTACTCGCTTTCTTGAACATTTTGGAAAGTCCCAACAATGCAAATACCTGGCTCAATGATTCTGATACTTCTCCCGTCCTTAGTGCTATCTTTAAAATTTATCATGCTGAAAAGCATGCTGCACCGACGGAGTAATTAATCAATAATTGCCTAATTGGCAAACAATATCAGTCATATTTGATGCTACTTTACTAATGCTATTTATACGTAACAATATAATTTTCTGTACCACCTGGCCTACATGTCCAATTAAAGTAGTAACATGATCTTTATTTGCTTGCTAACGTTATGCCAATTTAAAATTGTATCGTAAGTGAGTAAGAATAACAGAATCCGACTATAATATTATTATTTAATTAAAAAAATAAAGATACCTTTAAACAAATATATTAAAGCATCATCATGATGCGTGTCATTCAATAAGCCTGAAATTGTGAAGCATTATTCTGGGGAAGTGGGACAGACAACGGAATATATATGCGTATATTGTATATTGGGCTCCTCTGAAAGTGTATGTACTTTCACAATATGTGGCATGTATTGTTAGAACAAGACACGGGTTGATTACTGTTCTAGAAATACTATCGCTCGTCGGGTAAGAAAGTACAGGTATTTTTTATACAAATCCTCTACATGGATGAAAGGGAATCCTTATACATGGAATGATTGAGTATTTTTCTGTAGTTGTTTTGGTTCTTGAAGTTGAAAACGCGGTTTTATACCTGATCTGCTTTCTGACACATAGGATATGTGCCTTTATATTCTATAATTTTTTAAGTAATTCAGTTAAAATGTTCAACTTCATTTAGCATAAAATTACTGGATATTGTAACTGATATAGACCACAGCAGCATCTCCTTTCCTAAAAGTGCATCAATTATTAAATTGATAAAAATCGACAATGGTTTCTTTTCTTGTTGACCTATGTAGTTTTTCTCCCAATGGACTCAATCTTGCTTGTGTTACCCAAACTGAAAAGCGGATATTGATTCGAAGGTGCGACGAACCTCATACAAAGTTAAATGTAGAGCATAAATTCCCTGTGTGTACTCCAGTGGATACAATTCAATGGTCTCCTGATTCTGGTTTCATTGCAGCAAGTTGCAAAAAGCATGCAATTATTTGTATCTACTCCGTAATTGTTCCTAACTGGAAGTGTAAGCTTAGTTTCGGAGTTTTGGATCAGATTGGAGGCATTGGACTGGAGAGATTTTGTTGGACACCGGAAGCAAGGCATTTGCTATGCATTTCTAGTCAATATGTATGTAAACATATATAGGAATTCATATACAACATTACATACATACAATGATGATATGTATATAGTATGATATGATCATCTACAAGTTGATGAGTACTATTTTGCAATGTGCATGCATAACAATGATATATACTGATGGTAAGGTTTTCTTTTACTGCTTCAGACTTTTCTAAGTGTTTGGTCGATTCGGAACAAGTGTGCTCAATATCTCAAGGATATTTGGAGGATATCACAAGGACACTCTTTTTCTCCAGATGGGGCACTCTTAGCCATAGCTCACTCTAATGATCAATGTAAACCGTACATTGGGGTTTATTCTTGTAAAACATGGACAAAGGAAACTAGCTTTACTATTGCATCAAGAGATTTAGCTGGAATCTCATGGTCCCCAAGCTACGACAAGGATGTTTTGGTTTGCTGGGATTCCAACTTGTTTTCCAATCTCTACATCTATGATATTCACAAAGGTCACCTTCTCAAGCATTACTCACCTCATGGGCTCTCGAGTGGGTTCAAATCTGTGGAATGGGCTCCCGGTGGTGGACACTTTCTTGTTTGTACTACTCATCTCAATGATATTCATGTTTTAAATGCACTCACATTTGGAGTTCTCATTCATGAAATGCTGGAACCAAGTTATGCAAGCCCAGTCGACTTTGAAATCTTTTATGAACCAAACAGAACTACTGCCAATCCAAAGCTTGGAATGAGTAAATGTGAGTAAAAAGTAGTTAGTTATTCTCGTTATGATGTGTATATTGAAATCATTTTTTTTTAAAAACGCTTCTCGTTTCTCTTTACGCTGCATAGACCACCGAATCTCCAAGTGGCCACCAACTTACCTGGAGGACTATTTCATGAAGGATGGGAAGAACGTTCAAAAGTCTGAACTGCCGAACTGGACTGTCCGTGTAAAGATAAGTGAAGATGGGAGCTATCTGGCTTGTTTGACTCACCTATATCCTCATGTGGTGTGGGTATATGACTTCTCGTCTGCTAGGCTTGCAGCCATCCTTATCCATCAAAACTCCATATTAGGCATGTATTAGATTGTTATGCGATGATGCGATGATGCAATTTGTCGTAATAAAATTTTATGTCTGTATTAATGTATTTTGCAGACATCGACTGGCACCCTATTTCAATGAAACTAGTCATACTTTGCCGTAATTCCTCTGGACTTTTCCACTTTTGGACACCCAATAACTCACCATACATTCAGTTTAGCTCGATCGTCAACACTTCCAGTAATCTTGAAACCGCACACGTTCAATGGAGTCCACAAGGAAATTTGCTAACTATCCATCAAAAGGATAGATTTCAAGTGCTTCCAAGTTTCTAGTTACTAACAATAATGCAGATTGTATGAGTAATAATAATATGCTCATGAATGTAAATAAATAAATAAATAAATACACCAAGTAAACGAATATTTTTTTTTTCAAATCGTAAATTAGTAAAACTGTTTTTATTTCAATATTTAATATTCGCGTTTGGGTCTTTGCCGTACGTAAGTACTCACGGACGGCATCCTCCCTGAAGGCTTCATCAACTAATTAACGGTTAAAATAACCGTTAATATCGGGGTTTATTAACGTCCGTGGACCCCTTCCCGAGTTTTAGCCAACAGATCATAGGACACGATGAAAATTTTGATGATGATATGATGATTTGATGACATCCTCTCCTTTCTTTATTCTTTATGATAAACACGGTATATGGCTAGGGGCCTTACAAATTAGTAGATGAGATGCATGCTTCCTCCAATAATACTTATCTTTGATGATAACGATGTTTCCAAGCTTGATGTTTTTCAGGGATGATTTTTTTTCAATGTAGTGAGATAGATTACCCGTGACCGGAAAAAGCACGTGCAAAATTACTTTTTTTTAAAGCAAGCCAAAAACTCCTGTGGATCCCTCACACGGCGACATAAAACACGAAGCGAAGTCCATTTTCAACGATTAATAGAATAGATTCTTAAGCCTTAAAGGGTAGATAAGATACAGATAGATACGCCCACGCCATCCCAAATAAGGTCATGCTGGATTCACCTTTCAGCTCCTATTTGCATTCTCTGATTTTTAATATTTCTGTGATTACCCCAAACCAATACTCATTTCTTACGGTTGGTTATTTTTGAGTGACCGACTGCTATATACGCCTCTACGATGGTTTGATTGATTACCCAGGTTGATTGATACTTTGAAAAGCAGCAAACTGTGATTTGTTATATTTTCTTTCCTAAGAGACAATTTCTCTGCTTGAAGCTCCTACTGCGTCAAATTAGCTCTCCTTGCTTATAGTATTCCTATGCCCGTTTCTTGAAGCCTTGTATGGGGATATATATTACCGGGGATTTTCTCTGGACTACACCGGGATTTCATCGACAAGATACGATACACGTTCATTTCATCCGGGGGAGATATTCTTGGACTAAAAGTGTGGAAAACGGACCTGGATGTATGGAGATGTGGGCCGGAAAATAAAACGGGATAAACTGGACCTCGTTACGGATAAACTCAACAAAAAAGATTGGCTGTGAAGTTAGGTTTCGTAATATTGTGGTTGTGGTTTTGGTGACGGTTGTGCATGGAACTGGACTTTTTGGACTGGATAGAAATCTGATATATTTTTGGCCAGATAAAAAGGTATATATTTTGTGTACAACCAGGCTTATCATCGGATCGGATGATTATTAGCAAGAACCGAGTCACGGTCTGCGTGCATTTTATCTTAGATGTCGTCTGCCGGTGCGCCCTGCGCTACTTAACATCTCTATCAGATCTCGTCAGATCTCTCTCTCTCTCTGGAATTCTTACCACGGCAAACCGTGTATAATTCCCTGTGATGAGGATGATGATGACAATGATGTGATGATGTTGAAGACAGACACTGAGTCACAGTGTATACAAGATTACTCTCTCAAATTGATTACAATACGGATGATGGTGATGATGATGATGACTTCTCTACAAAAAATAATTATATACTCTTCGTATATACTCTTTTTGTGACAACCCGACCGAGAGCCATTTTTTCAATGGCTTCAGCCGCTTCTTCTTTTTTTACATAATTTTTCAGACTTCATTTTCTCTAGGATCGTGCCACGACCTTACTCCGCTTAGGATCACATCCTAGCAGTCAAACCGTGTCACGGTTTGGAAATCACATATGGACATCACATGCCCTTTTGTGCTTGCTACATATGTTGGCAGCCAGAAACTGGCATGCTCAGCAACTGAGCTTCATCTTTGATATTTTTTCATCTCTTTTTTTTCTTTTTTACATCTTTTTTTTCCAGATTCTCTTTTTTTCATTCTTTTTATTCCATTTTTAGACTCCAACCGAAAAAAATATACCCAATAGATATATAGATAGACTCTCAATGATCCTTCTTCAATTACTGCAAAATAAATCCTGCCAGAAGACTTCAACATTCCTGATTTGATTCTCAAATACCGGGATCCACCGGATAGACAATACTATAGACGTACTTATATTTGCTTTACATATTTTCTACCAAAGGGCCTACTTTCACACTTGACTTTCTCAGCATGCGATGCGCTCGTAGGCGCGCCATAGTAGTGGTGATGAATGAGGGTAGTCTGGTGGAGATGATGGATTTGTGGTTGGATGAGTGAAAAAAAAGTGGATGATGAGATGTGGTTGGTGGTAGTGGTGGGATGACTTACTTACGAACACCTTCTTCTTTTTTCTTAACACATCTTATTGAACCATCAACGAAGCCGCGTCACGGCCATTTTTGGATATAAATATTGGAAGGAAATGCTTTTATTCTGCATTGATAACCCCTCACTAGACCTCTTCCGCCGAGAGTCACTCGGCTCATGAAATTGGCAAGATTGAATTTTACATTACAATCTTCCATCAACACTTGCATATTTTTTTCTCTCGCTTGACTTGACCTCTGAATCTACTCCTTCCTCCCCGATTCCAACCCACAACCGGGCTCTAGAATCTCGACTGAAGAGGAGTTCTCAGTAGAACTTCGCTCTTGCTCCTTGTATAGGTCCTATAAAATACCGATGATATGACACAATGGATGAGATGTCCTTCTCCCTAGACCGATGGCTTCTTTTTTTCCTCCCCCCTAGACTCTGTTTCTCCTATTTATAATTTGATTCTCTCGTTACTCTCGTACTCCTTCCTCCAACTTGCTCTTCATTTCTCTGCTTTTTAACACTTGCTCTCAAATAAACTAAACTAAAGAAGACTAAAGACTTTCTTCTCCCTGGCTTGATTTTTTTTATTTATTTCTTTTTCTTTAATTTTTTTCCATTTTTTTCATATTTATATATCTTTTTTTTTCTTTTAAATGTTTTTTCTTTTCTTTTCTTTTCATTTTTTTTAATCAAGCCATTAGGATTACAAATTCATTTTGTTCGAAAAACTGCGAGGTACAAACAAGATCTAGACAATTATTGGTGGTATGAAAATACCATTTTCGTTTATGTTATGGAATTGATTGATTGTATTCCTCTATTCAAAATTGTAATCAATAAATCTATCAAGTTGCTATATTATAAAAAATAAACTATATTTGAATTGTGATTCAACTGCTTAAGTAAGTACTACATAATTTCTCCAATACAGTATGTACATTTTATGTTTGTGTCAGAAGACTCATTACATTATGAGTTTCTTTGAAAGTATCATACAACTTAGTACAACTACTACTTCATATGTAGAAACATCGGTATGTAAACTACTTCTTCCTCTTGTCTTCTTAGTGAGCTAATGATGAATTATCTTCAACAACTGTGAAAGATACTTAAGACTTCTTTTTTCTGCTTACTCCTTTAACGCCTTTCCCTCTACTCAACTTTTGTACTTGTTTGCTATCGTTAGCCTGGTTAGCCTTATCCAATATTATTGTGCTTACAGTAATATTCCTTTCCTTAAGGGTAGTAGCTACGTTTAAATGTGATGTGATGTAGATGTATACTTGTTCCTGTTGTGCTGCTGATTACAAATATGATGATGATGGCATTGTAAGCCGATCGTTGGTAGTGTTAAACTACTATACACACCGGGAGCGCCGTCAGGTGAGTCACACCCCGATATTTCCGCTACTCCCGTCATCGTAACCGACTTTATAATTACACCTTTTGATTACTCTTTACTCTTGATCGATATACACGGATACTTCTGAGGTTGACCGGCTAGGCACTCTCTGCCACCGCCAAAGGTTGACCATCATTAGCTGAGATTCCAAGCTGTATTTTGATTACCAATTTTTCATCATCTGGGTACACAGATGGTATTACTCATTATTGCTGACACTTCTCAAACAAATGAATGAATGAGGAATAAAGCGAAACCTGCTTTCTCTTCCATATCCGATACACAGATATTCTAACTGGCATGGCATGTAAATGCCGTGATGCCATAACTGATGCCCGGCCCGTGCCAATTACTTCCGCAAGGAAGGTCGGCAAACGTGGCCAATTCCAGTACCCTCGTACTCAGCGCGCTCCTTAAGCTATGGTGTGCCTCAGTATGCTGCAGCCGATACGTAAGGTTGACAATTTCTTCATGAAACAGGTGCAAAGGTCGCCAGCGCTCGGGAGGTCGCCATACCTGCACCATCATCATGTACCATTTTCTGTGGCGGTGCTATAAGCGCCAGGTCACTTTCATGACGGCACTACAAGCGTCACGCCTTGACTTTTTTGTTTACATGTGATTTGATATCACAATACCAATTCGTACATGATGTACGTCAAAAACTCGCCTTCCCTCCTGAATAGTTTAGTTCTTTCCAAACGATTGACTTCACGTGCTCTTACTCTCTGCATGATCTGATTCTTCAATTTGCCACAACATTCATCGACTACCAGATAGGCCAGACACCTCGTTTCCACCACTGCATATACAGGTTATTTATTACTTAATTCTCGCCAGCTACGGATGAATTGGACGATGACATTGCAATTGACTTCATTTCGGAACCCCACGCCATAATTAGATGAGGATGATGATGATGATGATGATGATTGCCTGCCTCTGATTAAAGATCTTCCGATTTAACTTATTCACATCTTGAGATTCAAACTGCCTTAGATTGAGCTCAATACTTTTCTACTGCTTCTTTATCTTATTACTGCCATTATAATTGACAGATTTTGGCCATTGATAAAATCAGGAACATGAAGCTTTCTTACTTGAATCCTGTGTATTCCTTTCTTTATTTGAACACTTTTATAGCAGAATGAATCGGGACACGATTTTGACTTGGCAAATTAACTACTGACAATAATAACTTTCTTCATCAGAATGATACATTATGGTGGTGGCAATTGGTAATAATGATATGTATAGATAACTTTGATAATCCTGCTGCTGCTGATTTTCACATGATTCACATGCTTCTTTAAAATGACGACACGTCATGGGACAAAACGGAATAAGAGTGGACAGCACACTGTCCTTTATCTTACCCGTATAACTAATTATACACAGACAAGCAAGCAGGACAAGTGAAGTGAGCAACACATTGCTCAATACTATAGATTGTGGTGGAATGCTGAGAAACACAGCGCATTCTGAACACTTCATTTTAGGAAATGGCTCACACAGGATTCTTGTATTAAGACTTGACTGATTGATTGATTGATATTCTTCTTTATGTATATTCTTGCAGTTATATAAACATAGTTTATTAGAATGACCAGGGGAGAAGAGAAGTGCGATGTAAAACAAACGAAACGGATGTTTGAACAAAGACCAAATGCTGCCGTGAATTATATTCAGCTCCTGGAAATAACCACAACGTGGAACTGGATGAGACTTTTGATTTCACATGCTGTTTTAACAGATTGGTGACGATTATTGGTATTGCTGTTGAATTTTCCTTTTTTTTACTTACATTTTATTGTCGTATTGTAAACTTCTTGATTTATAAATATACTGCCAAATCACGAACGATTGAGGCTGGCGCAAAGGGGGATTTCCTGACTCTGACTCATGGACCGACCATTTTTACATTACTCTTCTGCCATAACGCAGCTTCTACTGGCTGCGCCTGTTGCAGTACCAATCTTGATATTATTTAATTTGGAATATGAATTGAAAAGACGAGAATTTACTGCCCGACTACAACTTAAAAGATCTTGAGTTGTTGGAAGTCCACATATAAGGCGATAATATAAGCGCCCATGTAGTAAGATAAGATGATATTTCACAAATCTGCATAACGGAAGTAGAAGTTGGAAGTGAGCACTCCGATAATGATGAATTTGACTTAGGATAAACCATTTTAATACACCATTTGATGCTTTTCGGTTTTGTGACTGCTATTGTCCTTGTTAAGTGACTCAGGTGGAAATGATGATTTGAATTGGCTCCTGATCTTTCTGGTTTGGTCAGTTTTTCTCGTCCTACACAGCATAGCAGCCAGGGACGAATGTGAAGAGAAGAAACTGCGGTGGAGCCATGGACGATTGTGAGATAGAATGACCCAAGGAGGGTGATGAGATGAAGATGGTTGATAATATCACAAGTGGAAGATAAGATGAGATATAGATGGAGACCATGATGATCTCTAAAGATGGATGATGAATTTAAGATGAACCAAGAAGGATGATGACCTTCTTTACACGAACGCTACTTCTGTAGTTGAGTGCTCAAACAAAAAGACGTGTCACGCAATGTGACTGTGGTCAGCCAGTTAGCGGACCCACACGTACAAAATGCTAAGTCAAATATTGCATGACTTTGCTGGACATTGGACATTCGCACATTTTTAAATGAAGAAAACAAAGTAGTAACTGAGCAAGACAACCCCCATCTATCTGGAAATTGCTGGTGATGTAGTTAGTTGGCTGATTACAGGATCTATACTAGGCTCTCTGATTTTTGCTGCTGACATCGTCGACTGCTTGCCTTGCTATATTTTCTAATTTCTTTACTTGTTTGTGGCGCAGTCAAACATGACCTTCTCGTGCCAGGCTAACAGACTTTGCTCCATATTTTTCTTTTTACTCATTGTAATTAGACTTAGGAATTCCAGGCAAGACTCTACATGCTGTACACATTCGATTGTGACAGATGTTGAGATGTGTATACTTAAAATGCTGATGCGCGTAGTTCTGGTATTTGGGATGTACTTTAATCTTTTGCTGTTGAATTTTCTGAATAATCATAAATTGATTTTCAAAAATAACGACATGTGATGATGTCATGAGGTGGTGGGATGGAACAACTGGTCTATGTTCGGAATCTTATTACTGCGCCATTTCCTTTAACCAATTTCCGTTCCTGGTTTCACTAGTTAGCAGCAAAGATGTTTTCCCATGATTTTCTTAGTATTGATCAAAATTACTTGATTCAACAGCACCAGCCTTTGAAAACTTGCCCTGAAGCGAATGTTGCCACATGGCAATGAAAAGTGAATTTCTGATACATCTGTAGACTTAAAAGCCTTTTACTCCACTGTTGATAGTGGCATCTCTCAAATGATGTATATGTATGTATTTGCTGTTGATTTATAAACAGATAACCTAGAGCAACTTTTTCTAAAGTCGGAATGCTCATAAAGCCCTTGCTTTGGATGATTCCTGATGAATATCTCCAAATTAGAGGAACCACCTTGTTTTTATAAACTCTTTTTCTTTTTCTTGAATACTTGACACATTCCTTTCCCCCGTTCCACCAACTCTTTTTTTTTTTTTAAATAATTACTCCAGACCACATTTTGTACTGCTTTCATTTAGAGGATGATTTTATGAGATGCTGATTCAGATGTGTAACGCTTTGACAGCACATACTCATGCAGTTTGATGCATAACAACGAAGGAAGTATTTAATTTCAGACTGACCGTTTGCGAAGACAACTGGATAATCAGGTTCATGTACGAGGCTCAAAGTTGTAGTAGCCTTGTCAGATTTTGCATCTTGGTGCATCCGCCTACTTCATTTGTAGCCTCTACTCTTTACAACGAACCGAAGAAAGTCGATACTCTTACTGGGATGTGGGTTAAGCCTAAGCGTGATTGATGGATGTAACAATCGAAAACACGACTGCAGGGACTTGATAGATCTGGATTGATTTTCAGGTAATTTGCTGGCACGTAGAAATAAAAGCTTGTTAGGCACGACTGGCTCATCAGGTTTAGGTAAGCAGGAACGGTGTGATAATACTGAAAATGAATCAAAGAACAGACAAAAGAATAATCAGCAAAGTTTTAAGAAACACTACGCATCAACAAAACACACAATCAAACAAAAATTAACATAAAACAAATGTGGCTGAACAAAAAAAATTATCCACTCAAAAACTAAATAAATTGTTAACAAACTTACAATTCAATGGAAGGGATTCGGATGTCCAAAGACAAGCTGTCAGTTAAGGCATCTTGCTTTCTTGTATATCAGGCTTGGGGAAGCGTTTCTTGAACTTTGAAATAGGGTAGCTGACTGTTAGAATTGCATATTGAGCATTTGCCAATTTAGAATACTACTTGCATTTGCGTGACGGATCAGCTTTTTGAATTTGCATTGCATACTACATACATACCAAACCAGGTAGTAAGTAATGCGTTATGATTGATATTTAAAAAAAGTTGTCAGCATGTCTTCATGGTGAACTGATGATGATGATATATTACCTCTGACATGATATCAGACTATAAGCTAGGTCTCCCAAAAATAAGGTGGCTACGTACGTGTTTTCTTTCTGCTTTCCTCATCTTTCAGAATAACAACAACCGCTATCTTTCACATGCTGCAGTTTCCCCGTGATTAGTTTCAGAGTTGCAAAAAAGACTCGACTGATCATTAATAACTTCTAAAAAACTCCTTGTACTGCGTGACCCTGATGGCAAAGCAGCTTCTCTACTTGAAATGGATTTGATGATGATGATGATGGTTGACGATAATAGGCCTTGCCTGCTCTGCTCGCGCCATGAAGATGATGAAATAAAGATAACCCATTCGTTGTCCTACGTCCTACTGCGCGCTATTGAAATTGGATGCTGACCACTCGAAGATGAACCCTTTTGCTTTCTTATTCTAATTGGAGGAGCGTCCTTTTACCACACGACCAAGAGATGCTGCCGGTCCTCAAAACCATTTTCTTACAAGATGCAACCCGAACCGAAAGATAGGAGAGGAGGATTTGTGGCTGCCCATTTTCCGCATATTGATTAACTCACACCAACAACTTGTAGATTTTGATTTCGTATGGAAATACAGCTGACGTCAGACGCCGCCTCATTTTATTTGGACACTGGACTTGGGTAATGGAAGGAACGATCGATCCATTCCACGACATTTCAGCTTTTTTGATTGGAGTGTCTAACACTAAACATACTTAAAAATACGGCAAAAAAGACAACATATTTCCACCAAAACATTTTTCAACATATCATGGTTCATAATAAATGCTAAATATCTATGATTTATAATAATCATATTATGATAAAACTAGTTCGATACGTGATTTTTAATTAGACTAGTCTGGCGATTATTTCTCTTCCCCAGATTATAAACAACATGATTTATGTGATATGCACGATTTCTTTCTCGACTGCAATGGAACAAGGCCATTTCTTCTTCCCTTTTGTGACATGAGACTTCCTTAAACACTTTCTTCACAAATCAAAACAAAGAAAACGCACAGAAATGCACAATTAAACCTGCGTGCATATAAAGATGCAACGCGACTTTTACATGAGGATTTGATATTTCACATTCAAGACATTCTTTTTTCTTAGAAAATGGATAAATATTAGCAGAAACTACCACTCAACGAAAAAAAACTTTGGAAGCTCCATCATCACTTCAATGAACTGAAATAGAACAATAGATGCAGACGGCATTTTCATATTTAACATGAATTACAGACGGTGATGATGATACATTTTTCATAACTCCTCGCTTCCGTTACTTCGCACTTAACAAAATCACCTATATAAACTTATAACCTCAAAAGGCACATTTTCGCAAACATTTAAACTTTTCGAATTTTATAAAATGAATATAAGATATGATACAGATAATGCAGAGTATAACTTTTCACTTACACGAGATTACTTACACAACGTCATGAGAGGAACTCAATGAAAACGAAACTACAGAAAACTGGAGACAAAACACACAGCTTTTCCACATGACAATATAACATTTTAAAAAAATTGAATTGAGATAATACGATGATGATACAAGATGAACTAAAACTTATTTGATGAGAAAACTACGGATATGCTCTCTAGAGCTAGCCGGTGACATGGTGGGGCAATCAGGAAGTGATTTATTTTGAGACCTGTATCGTAATAAGAAGAAACTTCCTTTTTCCAACAAAAAAAATAATACTGCATGTTCATTTTATCTTACGACTCTGACAGTGATGATGATAAGATTCGGAGATGTTATAATGCTCGTAGGATTCTTAAATGGTTGTGTTGATTTTTTGCCCCCGAAGAATCTTCTTTTCTAACATAATGGATTCGTCTTGTTCCTGTTTCTCTCCGTTTGATTTGACAACTGGATAGGTAAGCCAAGCACCTTTCTCTCAAACCCCTCGACATCGATCGAGCTAATTAGTATCTCTGTAGACCTGTTAAAAACTTTCTCCAAAAAACTAACCCAATGTTTTGTGCCTTCTAGGACACGTTATATTAGACCTCAAATTATTGTACGTAAAAATGGATGAAGAAAAATATACCATCTTTTATGGTGGATCAACGACAGCCATGACATTGCATTGTAGTAGATACGCTAATCTGATATATGCCATTATTACAAACAGTAAACAAATACAGTAATAGTTAGAAAGAAACAACTCGGTTGGATGCTACTTTAACATTTAAAGCTGCCATATAAGTCGATGCGATATTTTCATAGCTCAGCCCATTGGACTTCCTAGATATAAAATTAAAGGGAATTCGAAAAGAACAGGGCAACATTTTCAACATGTTATTAAACCTCAAAGTAAAATATAAAGTATAGAAACGAAAGAAACCATTTCTTGCTTAACAGCAATAGTGTTACCAAATTTGCCATTCATAAAGCTTATCTAAAACGGAGTGGTCTATTATACGAAGGATTTTGGTTACATTGCCAATAAAGCCCCAGTGTGCACAAAAAGTTCAAACCTATAAATCTGAAGCGCTTTTTGGAAGCGAACCTTGCTACAAATTCATACAAAAAGGGGAACAAAGACATTTTAAGGCACACAAATTATGATTAAGTATACCAAAATCAAATGCATTTAGTTTAGTTGGATACTTATCTTCCATTAAAATTCAAACTTACAGAAGCGCAAAAACCAAGCGATACCTGTTTGAGTTGATTCGGAACTCAAAACGATCTCCCATCGTTGATCTTGGTGTTACGTCCTAATTCTTTACCCATAAGGGATAGCCGAGTGTCTTTTCTTTTTCAAGATTTGCAAATGCCAACAAGAGAAGCCCTCTTGTGTTTCAAGACCTTTTATAAACTCAAATCGCAAAAACAAAGACCGCTCTTTTCCCACAAATTCGCATTATTCATACCTTTACATATTACATATGAAAATGAAGTAATTGATAGGTAAAACAAATTATAATTGATAAATTTTCAAATGCTCCCAATGAGCGCGTATGTAATTGAAGAAGTGTGTATGGGACTGAATGTGATTGCCAATTGCATCCATAATGCCGTCTCTCTAACTCTTTCAAGAGGGTGGGCTTTCAATCTGTTAAAATGATAGACTCAAAAAATCTTTTGACAATTAGTTTCCCCTCCCACCCCATTCTTGGCCTGTCCCAACGACCCATGTAAGTTCTTTTTTTTTTAAATTACGTTTTCCTATGGTTAACGATTACCAAAAACTGAAGCTGATTATGAATTTACCATTCGATAAAACAATTCCAACATTTTGCAGAGGAGGAGGACCATGACATGTATGACCTCTATGCTGTTTCGCCTCTCTTTCTTATCTTGGCGTCATTTCCTGTATACTTGTTCACCAAACGCAATACGTGATACCAAAAATGAAAATTACGTTAGAAAGGGATCAAACCTTTGGTTTCCATTCTATTCTCCTTCGAAAAGGGCCCACGAAGTTGAAGTAGTAGTAACCGCTGGTTCTGTACTAACGCCGGACATTGTGGAAACGCCTTTCTCTCGTCGTGAGACAACTGCACCCAGTGCGTTTGAGCGGCGTACCTATACTCTCTCGCCATTTGTTGCGACCATTTGATTTCGCCTTAGACCTTCAAGAAGAAACCAATTTCTCCTGCCCAATGCGAATGAAAAATTTGTTTCAAATCATCTTACGATACTATACTTCCTGACGTCATCAAAAGACATTTCCCTTTTCGCCGTAGAATCACGCTTTGAGCTCATGATCTGCCTGTGAAATACTCTGTGAAGGTGGCTGACCTGGCCTGCCATGGACCAGCAGCAGTCAACCCGTCTCATTTTTCGGCCGGAAGGACTGAAATATATCATTATAAAACACCCTTCAAATAATCATGTGCCCACAACAATACAAACTTACAAAATTAAATAATAATATCAACAACATCATTAATTTTTTTCGTATAACACTGCCATCGCTTAAGATGACCAACTTCATTTTTTCTTTCATTTCATAATTTTTTCACAAAAAAATACAATTATTTTTGTCAAATGTAAACATTAAAAAATCTTACTATACTAATAAACTGTATTAACGCTTACAGTTCTACTAATAACTATGTAACAGTAAACCTATGGAACTCGGAAAAAACTCCTACTGCGTTGTAATAAGTTATTATGACAAGGTATCACAGATCAAATTTAAAAGCGAATGAATAGCTTAGTAGTATTTCTTACTACACCTTAATGGATTTCAGCTCTGAGAAAAAATTATCTAAGCTGGAAAGACAAGCTTGTACATCCTCATCACAGGAAACTGACTCGTTTCTATTGCAGTTCGAAAGCGGACTAGGATTGTAGTAATTTTTAGAATTATTATTATTATTATTAGTAATCGGTCCCTGCTTACAATACTGAGTTTCCTCTTGAGCTTTAGAATATTGAATAGTTAACTGATATGAAAATTCTTGAGCTTTCCTACGTTTTTCTTCCTGCTTAACTGCTAGATCTTTTTTAGCCTTTCTTAAAGCACTAGAGAGGACTGCCTCTGCTAGTAAATTACTGCAACGAGTAGTTCGTCTGAATTTCCTACGCTTGATTTGAACATCTGAAATCCACTTTAAGAGATCTGAAACATTCTGCTCTTTCTTGGTGGGATCCCAATTAGCCTGACGATGATCGTCATGATCAACAAATGCATGACTTGGAGGAGCCTTCATTTTTGTAACGATTTTTATCGAACCGAGAGAGTGAGAGAGTAGTAGTAGTAGCAGTAAAGAAGAAAAGGTTTTTAAATGTTACCAACCCTTTTGTGATGCTCTCTGGATATTAAACGACAACGGTAAAAACCACCTCCCCACAAAAAGTCACGGATCAATTTATGGATAGAACCTGAGACCTTTAGGAGAGTTGAAATTACCTGAAATCAACAAACGAAACAAAAAAAAAAGGAAATTAGCATACAGTTCATTCGGCAATAACAACAACAACGCAATGGAAAAACGTATCATTCATGTTTCATTTCTAAAGTAGTGTATTTTTTTTGTTAAACCCAATTAGTACCTATCTAAATGCTTTACTACATAATTTAGGTAGTTATGTAGCAAGAACAAAAGTTCTGGATAAACTCAATATCTCAATAATCCTATTTATTCCAACTACGCAGTAGTCTGTCCCAGCAATAATCCCAATTTAAAGATGAAACAAAACAGAATTGGCCAAGTGGGCAAAGTCACCTTTCCAATTTTTTATAACGAAAATCTACGACTCAATCCGAGCTACTGAATATACTTCTGTAACTTTCCTTTGCAGAAGAGCAGGGTATAAAGATACGGTGCATATATGGACTGGTAGTAATAATACTGTGCATAGTAGTATAGTACTTGGTCATACAACTGACTGATTATATGCGATTTCTCTCTATAATCTCATCCTCAACCTTCAACACTGGATTGTACAGTACATAACAAACGGTATCCCCCTAACCAGCTCACAGAACTATATAGATGCGATACGTACATTTTGTTCTCTCCCAAAACCTGAAACCCCTACAGAGTACATTGCATATATTGTCGATTTTTCTACACTACTACACTGTTGGCTGTAACCACCCAGATAAACTTCTCTATGTATATTCCCCAAGCAGTTAGTAACTCCCCCAGCCCACAAACATCCCTACTTACTACATACGATATATAAGGTTAGGATAAACCATAATGATAAACATGATCCTAAGAAAGAATATATATTTCTACTATGGTACACTACAAACTACCAACTCAAATATGTGTGCGTTATATGCATAATGCCTATATAGAATGGCGTCATTATCTTTATCATTTCAACACCCCATTCCCATGCATACTCTTCCCATGCTATGAATGCCTGACCCATATGCGTCACTGAAGGACAAAGGCGACGCCATTTTGGATGACTAACTAACTACCAACGTTTTCAATAATATAATGACTAACTTTTGACTCATCACTCCATCACTAAACTGGTTCACTGCTAATAACTCATAACTTTATCCAGCTCACCCCACGAATGATGAACACAACCTAACCTTCCAGACCATGCTACTACATCCATGACCAATAATTTATTAAACTACAAAATAATAATAAAATTTTAAAAATAAAACTCACCTGTTATCTTAGAAGAGCAGCTCCACCAGTCCGCCAGCCAAAACAGATCCGGGTACAACTGTGCCAAATCCAGGAGGACTCTCAATAGAATTTACTCTTCTCTTCCTAATTTTCTCTATTCTCCACTGACTGAGCGATAACTTCTTATCCTGAACCACTGCCAACCGCTGCAGGTGATAACTTTTGATTTGATGGTGTTTTCAATTAGAAACTCTTGAAGAATTGGATGCTTTGATTTGATTTGTTGATATTTTGCTTTGCTAACAACCCTTCGGATACAGATGTGAATTACTTCAATATTTTCTCTAAATTCTAGCTTCTGAGGGATGAAGATGAATGATGATGATTTGGTTTGTTATGAAATCTCTCCTTTTTTCTCTTCCTAAAAGCTGTTGGATGATGAAAGCGTTCCTTACAACACCAAAAGGAGATGAGAGATGTGTATACCTCGACAACCTAGAAGCAAATGGCGTAGTTTCAAGAGAACTTTCTGGTTTTCTTGTTTTTTCTCATTTTCCCATCTGCTGCACAATAATTTTTTTTACACTGTATTCCTACGCCAACAATAACATGCTGAGCAGATCCCTTGTTTCCTATTGGCTTACGTTCGTTAAGCTTATGTTTGTTGCGTTGTATGTATCTCCGTTCTCTGCAACAAAGAGAAAAAGGATATCCTATATCGTTGCGTTGTATGTACATAAGATGTATGCATAAAAAATATTCTGTGTGGGTCTTTTGGGTTTAATAGTTTTGTAGCTTGGGAAAAAAATTATGTATCACATCACATCATCATCCTACGTTTTTTCATTATGTACATACATTTCGTAAGGGAAAAACGTTGTTGTTCTTTTAGGTCCTTTTTGTCGTTTGCAGCTGTCGTTCTTTCGTTTCGTACCCTATTCTAATCTGAATCTGATCATCCCACAGGTATCCCATCCTGTTTGTAAACTTGCTTTTGAATTGAAGGGGCTCAGTGATGTGCTATGTTGTTGTTGTGCTTAAAATATTTTAAAGGGACAAAGGAAATGGGAAAGGGACCTGGGGCTGGGGACTTTGATCCTCCTGTTGCTACCCTAAACTGAATTTTTGTGTATTTACCACTTGCATGAAGTTTCTTTGTGTAAAAGCTCCCCTATAATTCAAGTCGTTTTTCTGAGAAGTGCATACACTGCACTGCAGCTGCTAAGAATTCGAGAATATTAAGTACCCATGTCTGCGTCTATTTTTATGCACATGCATAAACCGACTCAATCCAGATCTAGAGCACAAACGAAGGATAAGCAATTGCAATGCCAGGCCAATGTGTAGCATATGAATGATGTAGCATACATTCTGTTTTTGGTAAATATCTATTTGATGTGCATATCATATTATGTACCTTATATGGAAAAATTTACGTCGCATTTCATTGTGCTGAAATACATAATATTTGTACGGATTGATTGACCAAAATATGAACATTTTGTTATTGCCCCGTTTTGCTAAAGTACACATGCTTCCAGGATACTTAGATTTCGAATTTATTTGACTAACTTTCATGACAATTTTGGTTGATAAATGGGATCAAATGACAAGATGAAATATGCATGAAATAGCCAGAAAATTCTGGACTAGATGAAGTAAATGGAAATATAACTGGCGGAGCAAAAGCGTTGTAAGATATCTCCATCACAGTGTTATACACAAAGAAAGGGCACAATGGGGAGATTAGGTATAGTCAGTAGAGAATGAAGGATGTACGTAAAGTAAATAATATCAGATCGCAAATATCGTTGGGTTCTACGTTTTTGTTATCCTCATGTAATGTAAAAGTATTATGACTGCATAGCATATTGTAGAACTTGACGCCTTCAGATTTCAGAACTGTGTGTTGGGGTATAGTGTAGTAAGTAGTGGAACATTCTCTTATTCTCTTGAAAGTACTTCAAAATTCTGAATGTTATATACCGTATGTGAATTAGCATCACTGTGGTATACATGCCGATATGTATGTACCTAAGAACGAAAAGGGACGTCAGCAAATCTCTCCTACGCAGAAAATCTCAACAACCTCCTCAGGAGAATCCAACCAAGCTCCGCCACCAGCAGCTAGCCTAGAGTTTTAGATATTCTTTTCATGCAATAGTATGTTCAGATATTCTATTCTTGGGTTTTGCGAGATAGAAGAATCTCAATACTAAGAAAATGGTCCTTACAAAGACGTATGGTAGATAAACTATTTTTGTCCTTTTTCGACAGAATCGCTTCTGACGTGATCATGTCATGCCTATGAAATATGTCTTTAGTTGGTATTATGAACTTCTAAACAGTGTACCAACGATCAATCGTATATTATGTGTACATTTTATGAATAGAATTTATAATATTGTCATCCTCAAGTGGGGTCTTTGATTGCTAACAGTATATACGGTTTAGCAATAAAAATAGCGTTATTAATGATTAATGCGACGCTTCGCTTAAAAGTACAGACAGTAAAATATAAACTTATCTGCATCCGCTCATACGGATATTCAGAAGTTGGAAGTAGGAATGTAACAAGGCAAGGCAAAACATAAAAGAACAGCTTTATACCAGCAGACTGTAAACATTGTTCTTTAGGTTATCTCATATATATAGTGGATTTGTAATGCGGAAGATTTTGTACTTCTTGATACAACATTCCATATAATAACGAACCTAATGTCGAAGGATGCCTAATTGCATGTTTTCGCAAATGCTTATTACGTGAATCCTCGTCGTGTGTGAAACGACGAGAAACGTCGTGTGAGAAACCTGACAATATAGAATCTTCAAAGAACCTGCTCCCATCCTGGGGCTTATAAGATTATTTGCGAAAAAAGTCAGAGGTCATGATGGGGGTAATTCTAAATCTTTAGGAAGGCATAAATTAACGACTTTCAGCAGTAGTAGCGTCTTCACTTTCCATACACTGACTTTTAAATGTTTGTAGGTCACGCTGGGATCGTCTTTGTATTTTTGGGCATTAGCACTTCGCGCATCGCTTTTATGAACATTTGACTTTTGATCCGGTTTCCGTCTACCAATTTCATACATTTTTCAAATCATCTTAAGCTATGTTC
The DNA here is from genome assembly GCA_964034955.1 of Orchesella flavescens. Classification (NCBI taxonomy): domain Eukaryota; kingdom Metazoa; phylum Arthropoda; class Collembola; order Entomobryomorpha; family Orchesellidae; genus Orchesella; species Orchesella flavescens. The sequence goes on along the minus strand of OZ035957.1, from coordinate 15,254,985 downwards.
CCCAATTGTCAACTGGTTGTAAAGATAATCAATGTGATGGAAGAAGGCTACTAGAACTGTATGTAGTACCTAGAACGCAGCGCGTGCAAGCGTTTCTAAATTATGTCGGATTTGCCTCTTTTGAAACCTAATGCGACTAATGTCATGTGTCCATTTCTTTTTATTCATTTGAATTCATAGTCAACCCAGCTCTATTTCTATTAAATGTTTTAACTTTTGCATTGTTTCAGCGAGCCGTTGGGCAGCCATCCCAATAAATAGCAATACTTGTTTAATAGTAAACAGCAAAATACAGCAATACAGTTATTTTAATCAATAATAATAATGTCCTACATACAACACAATGTGAAAATGTCATTAGTGGGAGCCAATTCTCCTCATTTCATGAAAGTTTTTATACTTATATGGTACGGTGCATATTAGCTTGATAGGGACGGGAAGATGCTGTGACTATGATCTATTTTTACAGCAAGGTTGTTGTTATAATGCACATGCAAGGTTGTTTATTTTTCACCATCCAACTCCATCCATGCCGGTGCCGAGACCATGTAATATAATCCCCATTCTTGATCCTATTCCATATCCTCATAATATCCAGCTTCAGCTGGTCATTCTATTCAATTTATACCTTGCAAAATCCAACATCGGACTAATGTTTGATACTACTGGAGGCTAAATTCACAATATAAGAGCAAGGCTTACTCAGTAAGGTACACAGCGTTGAAAGTACCACAGTTTCTTATTACCACTTCGTTATATAGAGGTTTGTGTGAAAAGTTTATGCAAGTACAAGTACTTCACACTACACACATTGTATAGAGATTTTAAAGATCATGCAAACAACTTTTGTTGACATTTGAATATGAGTATCAATTTGCAGTAAAGTATAATATCATCATGCATTCTCCATTCCAATTCACTTTATGATCTTTATCAAGGAGTGGTCGTGACCATCACCTTCACTTTTTACACTTGTTCTCCTAAAGCCTTTGAGTAAGTAAAAGTCGTGATTTGTTGTTGTTATTTCCAGTAGTTTTGAACAAATAAACTGCATAGCAAAAGGCAGAAACCGGTTCATCCACATTCAGGTAATATTATGGGAATATTTCATCGCTTTAAAAAATATTTACTTTCATGTAAAAACCTTTCATGTCAAGTGAGGTCATTTTAATGCTAAAAACACTCAAACTCAAGTTTCGTACTCAAACATAATGCTGATTAAATTAGGGGTTCTTTGCGTTGTTCTTGGAACAGCCTTTATTTTACTAATATCTGTTTCAGAAATTGAAGGAGACACTAATTTTAAAAATTTTGGTATAGGTAACCTAAATACTGGCATGGAGTATCATCCTCCCCCAGAAAGTCTTCCATCCATGAACATCACCTCCTTTCTCGAGGATCCCTCAGAAAGAGAGTGGAAAGGCCCGTTTACTTTCATTCAAGGAGCAGATACCCAATTTGGAATGAGTAAGGATTTTCATGTATCCATAATGATTATTATACAAGGTTAAAACATTGGGAATATGTTCGATCCAAGCGTAATGCTTCTGTTGAACGTATTCTTTATGCGTAGTTGATCATTACCTGCTGAAAAAGGACGAGCCAAACTGGGATAAGGAGATTACGTTGACACGCGATGTAATTCAAAGAATCAATGGGATGAATCCAAAGCCAAAGTTCTTTGTAGTTTGTGGTGACATGTTGGATGCTTTCCCTTATGAAATCTCCCAAAACTCAAAGGAATTTCCGGGAGCTCGAGAGCTTCGAGAACGGCAATACCAAGACTTTGTGAAAGTTTTTAGAGAGCTTGTTCCAGAAGTCAAATTAGTTTGCGTATGCGGAAATCATGATATTGGCGATACACCTTCAAAAGAAACCCTCCAAGTTTACAAAAGCCAGTTTGGTCAAGATTACTTTTCCTTTTGGGTAGGTGGGGTTAAGTTTGTAGTCCTCAACTCTCAATACATTTACGTACCTGATGCCATGCCTGAAGAAGCAGAGAAGCAAATAAAGTTTATGGAAAGCATTGCTGATCCAAAGGCTAAATTTATTGGTACGTAATAATTATTATGAAAGTCTAGTCAAAATATTTCTAGAGACAAAATCAAAGTTTGTTTATTCTTCCTTTTAGTGCTCTTCATGCATATTCCTTTCTTTGTGGAAGAACCAGAAGAGGAAGACTTTTACTTCAATATGCCTAAAGAAAGAAGGCTTGCAATTTTAGAGAAATTATATGCCGCAGGAGTGAGATATATATTTTGTGGACACTATCATCGCAATGCTGGAGGAAATTACAAGACGCTTGAGCTAGTAGTCACGTCAGCGATTGGTGCACCTTTAGGAGATAATCCAAGTGGTTATCGAGTAGTCAAAGTTGGAGAAAATGAAATTTCTCACGAATACATAACAATACGAGATTCAACAGACTTTAGTAATGAGGATGTCTCGTATGAATCCTAGAACAGCATAAACTCTAACACCACAACACAAATTGATTGTAATAAGTATTTGCACAATGATACATTCTGAAGTCTGTTTGAAAGTGATATAATGTTTCAATTGTCTAATTTCTTCGTTATTCTAGGCATTTTCAACATTTATGAATTTAGAAATTATACACCTCCAAAATTTATTCATTCGAATTTTTTTATTTCCAATATGTCTGGCTAATGAGACATTTCAAGTTTTGTCATCCACAATTAAGCAGGTAATAAATTACCATTAGCTATGCAATCAGCCGCGCATGTGGACTTGTTTTCTTTCAGCTTCTCATCACATCTCAGACAAGTCTCATCCTTTTTAGAAAATACTAGACCTTCAGAACAAGATAAGACCTCCACAGTTCTGCTTAACAATTCTGGAGCTTGATACTCATAGTCCCTGCTGCATTCCCCAAGTTCATTGAAGAAGCAACGTAGACATTTTTCATCGGTTCTGTAAGTTTCGTTGGTGCTTTTATCAAGATTTCTCCAGAGGTCGCAGTTTCCACCATGTTTATGAGGTTTTCCATTGACATCAAGCGGATTCCAAACGAGATCAGTTCCACATTTCTTCCTTACCCACCTTGCAGGGTCCGTTGTGTTATCGCATCTCAAATAGTGGTCACAATATCCGTCGGTTCTGCATTCCAGTGGGTCGCATGTACCATTTTCTACAGGTTTAGTTGGTATAATTGGTTGCTGGGTGGTCGTGGGTTGTTCAGTGGAACTTGTAGAGCTGCCCTGTGTGGTGCTGCTTGGTTCGGTCGTCGTCGGGACTTCAGTAGTTGGGTCAGTAGGTGTAACTGAACAAGTCGTTTCATCAGCCCAAAGACAAGCGTCTACGGAAACGTTGTAAACGGTTCTTCCTGCTGGACATCTCACTGGGTCAATGTTGCAGTTGGCACAATCTCTTTCAGATGCAATTCCCCCTGAACAGCTAATGAATCGAGTGCAGTCATAAGGATGCTCGTAATTTCCATCAGGCTTTCGAGAGCAGTCATACCACGTAATGGGATGTTTTTCCAAAACTGCAACTGTGAAATGAAATATTCGAAAAATTAATAATATTACAAAAGTAAATTACAATGAATGATAAAGTTGTTTGAGACGAAATACCTCCTGCATCAGCATATACAGCAAAAGCTGCAATAGCGATGGCAAAGTAAAATGCTTTCATTGCAAATGAAATCTGTTTTACTATTTGGTTTGGGCTTGTGTTTTCCAGGTGGAAATGCTTTCCTTATTACTGAAGAGGAGTTGGATTGCTTGTTGTGTAAAATCTGTTGGGTGAGATTTCCTTTTATACTCGAAAATTTGCAACGAACTTGATAATGATATTTTTCTTTTATCTAAACATATTAGCTGCAATTTTATGACTTGTAGCATTAAGCGTTTAAGTTTCAACAAATCGGTTAAATGTATGACAGGTAACTTTTCAATTAATCAATCAACAAAGATTAGAGATAATCCGTTTCAAAATCCTTTTACTAAATTGCACATACTCTACCGTCATCCAGTTAAAATATCACTTTTATTACAATGCGTAATGTTCAATGTGCTGAATTTGAAATCGATAAAATTTTTGTTTAAAAAAATTACAAAAATAAATTTTGACAAAACAGTAATTGAAGAAAACCCTGTTGTTGGGAGATCAGCCTTAGTACCTACAAACCTAGTAAACACAGGTTCTGTGGGAACCTGTGAACTAGAAATTAAGCTGAATGAGTTAATTAAATTCTTTATGCATATCTAGAATAATACATATTTTTATAAATGAGCCATTGAAGACTGGACAATATCATGAGTAAATTCGTCTCGAAAACCAGAATTATTTTGATGCGTCATCTCATAACTCATGTTTAGTAGAAAATTTTTTGAAAATATTTAGTAGCATGGAAGAAAAACGGACAGACAGACATGATCCATTTAAAAAAATCTGCTGTTCATCGGCAATGTCGCAGGTAATTAATTCAGAGATTTCGAACCTGTTAGTAGTAGTAGTAGTATTTATTCATGACACAACCCTTTAAAAATAAAGGCAATTCCATGTCACATGTTTTAGTACAATAAAAACATTAGTTTTCAAATGAGAATAATAATATATAGTTGTCAGGTAAAACATTGGTATTAATACAATTTTAGATTTGTTGGTTATGAGTTTAGAGTATTTCGTAGGTTTAAAAAAATTAAAAATTATGTGAATTTAAATTATATAGTGTTATATTTGACCCATGTTTGTATAACAAAAGCAGCCATTATTTACGATGGGCGCTCAACAAATTTCTCTGAAAAAGAATTATGGCACCAATTTTTTTAACGTATCATAAATTAATAAGTTTAAAAAACTGACGCATTTACTGACACAACAAGAGTAATGAAGGAAGAGCTTCATGCTCTAATCCAAAATAATGCCATTAGGAAGTAGTAGATTTTTTATAAATACCCGGTTTTAAGCAATGCAATGAATACTAAAACGCGTTATTTAAAATCAAAGCTGTTGCACTACTTGCATGGATTATTGAAAGTTTCAGCTTACACAAAAAATACATTTTGATAAGGACGAAATTGAGGTTTATTACTGGGTGACGGTAGAACATGTACAATATATGAAGGGATGTTACGGATTATCTCTAATCGTTGTTGATTGATTAATTACAAAGATACCTGTCACGCATTAACACAAGATATAAAACTGCAATCAATATCCAGGTAGATAAATGGAAAATATCGTTTGCTTCCAATTATCAACTATAAAAGGGAAAGCCATTAACAGATTTGACACAACAAGCAATCCAACTCCTCTTCAGTAATAAGCAAAGCATTTTCACCTGGAAAATACAATCCCGAACCAAATAGTAAAACAGATTTCATTTGAGCCACAATGAAAGCATTTTATTTGACTGTCGCTATTGCAGCTTTTGCTGTATATGCTAATGCAGGAGGTGGTCATTACTTTTAAAAATAATTTTCCCCATCGTTCATTGTAAATAACTTTCGTAATTTGACTAATGTTTCGAATTTTTCATTTCACAGTTGTCGTTTTAGATGAACACAATATCCCGTGGTACAACTGCGCTGGCAAACCTGATGGAAACTACGAACATCCTAGTGACTGCACTCGATTCATTAGCTGTTCAGGGGGAATTGCATCTCAAAGAGATTGTGCCAACTGCAACATTGACCCAGTGAGATGTCCAGCAGGAAGAACCGTTTACAACGTTTCTGTAGACGCTTGCCTTTGGGCTGATGAAACTACTTGCGGGGGTACTCCAGTTCCAACAACACTGCCAACGGAGAGACCTTCTTCTGAAAGTCCACCAACAACTCCAGATTCGGGATTGCCAACAACTACCACAGAAGCTTCAATTGAGCTTCCTTTACCAATCAAGGAAGGTGATCTATGCGATGCTGAGAACTGTACCAACATTGGCTATTGTCATCATTACTTCAAGTGTAACAATGAAACCAGTAAATGGGAGCTAGAATACTGTGGTGATGATCTCTTGTGGAATCCCCATAATTCCGATGGAACTGATCATATTCATGGAGGTAACTGTGACATTTACGAGAATTTGTTGCCAAAAGAAACGGACAAACTTGAAAAGGATGAACAATGCCTTAGATGTTACTGGGAGGAAAACGGCAAATGCAACTCCGTATATAAATATCAGAAGAAGGGAAATAAATATAGAAAAATCGAAACCCTCACTTGTCGAGGTGCTGGTTTAGTCTTTGTTGAGGCGATGCAAACGTGTCAAAGATGCTACAACACACAAGATGAAGCAGGTAATCTTTGCTGTCCTAAGCCTTAACAAATTAATGTAAACGTATAAATTTAACTCTTGGTATTTTATTGCGTTTGACATTCAATAAATTGCGACTAAAAAACAATTTGAATTTACTACATTCCATTTTTCTTAATGATAATCTCATATGTTAACTAATGCATAACGCTGATTAATATTGTATGGAAATTTGTCTGGAGAGAACGATCATTCATAAAGTTATAAATCCATAGGAGTAAAGGTTTAGACCAATATCAATTAAAAAAACCATTGTGTTGGCAAGTAGGGTTTTCGAAAAAGGGGCAATGATCTCCCATAGGGATCCCGTTAAAACAGCCAAAATGTTTCAAAAACATTTTTTTACCCCACGAACATGGCCAGTTACTATGTTAAAGTAACCATTAGAAAATGTAGACCCCAAACTCAGTGACACACCCTCGACAGTCGTAGATGACTATCCATTTGGAACCCAAGGGTTTCCAGCTACATAACTGTTGTCAGGAATTAAGGCGAGGATGCAGTTACCATATCCACGGGGAATAGGCCATCGTGGAACTTTCCCCCGATTTTCCACCAATGCGGTATTCACTTCACAATAAAAACGGGGGAATTTCCACAGGGAATAATTCCCCAGGGAAAATTTGATTTTTTCACGATTTCAAAGCGTGAAATGCAAATGTCTGGTGGACTGTTTAAGAAGAGTCAATGGTCGCGCTAGCCTTTGGATTCCGATTTGGCTGTAAATTTGCAGGAATATAGATTTTAATGCGTAAATTACGAATCCGTAATCAGTAGCCGGTTTTTGCGATTTTTAAAAATTGTTTAATGGCAAAAACAGTGGCGGGAAAAACTTCCCGCCGTTTTTTCCCTCTGGGGGGGCTTTACGATTGCTAAAACCGGTTACTGATTTCATATTCGTAATTTACGCATTAAAATCTATATTCCTGCAAATTTTCAGCCAAATCGGAAACCAAAAGCTAGCGCGACAGTAGCCTACTTAAACAGTAGCCTACTTTACAACAATGCTAAAAATTCCCCCGTGAAGTGAATACTGAATCGTCAAATTTTTGCGAATTTTATTTGTGAAATGTTAATTCCCCATTCCCAGAAAAATTCCACAAATTTTCTGTTTCCTGGACATTTCCAACTTATTTTTACCACCGTAAAAGACCTAAGTGAATCCCTTTAGACGGATGCCTCGGACTTGATTAATGATATGAAATTTTGAGACCCAGTTATGTAAAGGCGTATTTTACGGACCAAATGCAAACATGAATACCTGGGGAATGTCGGAAATAGAACTTAAAAATCGTTTACATTTTCATAACGTTTAGTAATTTAATGATAACACCAATGTACGAAGCGTACAATTTTTTTAAAAAATTAAAATTACGACGTTATTTCATCAACACGGATTGGTTCCGTGTTTCCCGTGTTAATTGTTGGGTTGAAAGTTTTTGTTTTAAATTCGCTATTAAATTCTCTTGGCACATTCAACATTAAGTTTTTTTACCATTTTTGTATGATTCGTTTACTTTCAAAACTCCAACTTGATCATAGCTTTAGTTGCTAATGAAAAACGTGTGCTTACAATCAATCAATGTGTGCAATGTGCAGTGTCATGTGCAGTTGGTAGTCTAATCAATATCAGAGTATTTTACTTTCAACATATATCTTCAATATCAATATTTGTAACAGGAGCGTTATCGTATTAAAACCAGCTTGCGGAATACTATTCAGCATGTCGAGTAACCTATACATAATGTAATATAAATTTAAGCCAAATCGATGAAGCTTTTTTCGAACCATCGACACTCCAGAGGTCCTCTTGGAGTACGGTGTGCAAATTTGGACCAAATCGTCCAATGTATGTGACCAGGGGGTGCAAACAGACAGAGTAAAAGTAAAACCATTACTTCGCTGAATGCAATTCGGCTGTGTAATAATATTTTCCTGATTTTAAATATAACGAGTGTTAAGTAGGATTTCCGTTTCAGTGAATGCACTGCTTAGTTGCAATAAAAGTTTTTGCAACTTACCACGTAACGAATGCAATCTATTTGAGCGTGTGATAACGCATTTTTATAAATTGTTGCATGCTGGTTGGAAGATTCGGAAATACGTTACACATAAATGCATGTTATCAAGAAAGGATTACTCTGTGTGATTGATTAATTACACAGATTAATAAATATACTTGCCACACATTAACCCCTTGTAAAGCTTTTATAATTCACTGCAATTATCTTTAAGGATTATTCCCATTGGTATCACTACATCATTTTAAAACTACCATAAAACATTTACAAGCATCAAGGAACAAAATTTTCATATAAAAGCAACTCTGCCTATAAGTACATTTATCATTCCAGGCAATACAACATTATTACCAATTTTCCAGCACAAATAACACCTAATTCATGATGAAGGCATTTTATTTTGCAGCAACAATTGCAGCTTTTGCAGTGTCTGTATATGCAGAAGGTAAGAAATTTGATTATTCTCAATTGCTATTCTCGGTTGCTATTGTTGAAATTTTAATCTTCAAAATCTAAATTTAGAGCATCCCATTACGTGGTATGACTGCTCACGAAAGCCTGATGGAAATTACGAGCATCCTTATGACTGCACCCGATTCATTAGCTGTTCAGGGGGAATTGCATCTCAACGAGATTGTGCCAACTGTCACGTTGACCCGGTGAGTTGTCCAGTAGGACGACTTGTTTACAACGTTTCCATAGACGCTTGTCTTTGGGCTCATGAAACTACTTGCGGGGGTTCTCCAGTTCCAACAACACTGCCAACGGAAAAACCTTCTTCTGAAAATCCTACAACACCATCGACGGAGAGACCTTCCTCTGAAAATCCACCTACAACTCCAGATTCGGGATTGCCAACAACTACCACAGAAGCTTCAATTGAGCTTCCGTTACCAATTAAGGAAGGTGATCCATGTGACCCTGAGAACTGTACCAATATTGGATATTGTCATCATTACTTGAGATGCAACAATGAAACTAGTAAATGGGAGCTAGAATATTGTGGGGATGACCTCTTGTGGAATCCCCACAATCCGGATGGAACTAATCACATACATGGGGGAAACTGTGACATTTACGAGAATATCCTTGAAAAAGAATTAGAACGATTAAGGAAGGATAAGAAATGTCTGCAATGCTTCTGGGAAGAAATTGGGAAGTGCAATCATCAGTATAAGTACCAAAAGGAAGGAATGAAGTACAGAACTGTGAATACTTTGAGCTGTCCTGCAGACTTGGTGTTTGTTGGAGATATGGAGACGTGTCAAAGATGCTATGATGCAGTGGACGCATCTGGAAAACCCTGCGATTGCTCATCTCCTCGCAGTCCCTAGTAAACATTGTGTCAAAATGCAAATTGTAATGTTCATGATTTAGTTATGCACGTTAATAAATGACGACTTTAGTCGGTACTTAATTAATACTTAACATTTTTTATAAAAGACTACTCATTAAAAGTCTCCATACTAGAGAGTCGGGTTTGTTCAAAGGTTTAAGTTTAACCGTCTCCGGCATTGGCATATGGAGCTGGATGATTACGTGATTACTATGCGTGGACTTAAATTATGCATGCAAACCAAAATAATTGATATATAGCTTGAAATTCAAATGGTAGTTGAAACGGATGCGGCAAACTTGTAAGATATGTAGCCAAAATAACGTCAATGAATGGGCAAAAAAAGTTTTGTAGAAAGATCGGAATTTTTAAACACTGGTAATGGTCCCGTGTTCTTGCTTGATTTTTTCCATGCTATTTCTTGAAAAAAAAATTTCTACCACCCGAGTTTTCATTTGCACCCAATATTTTGTATCCGTCGGTGTTACTCAAATGCAGCTATAATAAAATATTTGGTAACATACCTTAATTATTTGTACTGCTTAGCTTGTGGGTCAAAAGAAAGAAAAGATTATCATGTTAAGCATTTGATGGTTAATTTTTAAAGCATATGTATCACTTTAAAAATTGTTGATTACAACTACTGCTTTAAATACGGCCTAGCATAGGTTATCAATGACGTTTTTTCCTCAGATTAAAAGATTAAACTATATTTTCTGGGTGGTTTGCATATTGATTAATCGGCTCTGAATGTTAACCTGACTATATATTTATTAAATTGTTTTTGTTTTAGATTCGAGATTAAGGATTATTTAATCAGATTAATCCAGACTAATCCAGCTCTTGAATCAAAAAATTTAAATTTCATGCAAATTTTGTGAATTGGCAAATAATATACGTGTAAATTACGAAATTCCACAACAGACAATGTAATAAATAGGCATAGAAATGAACTTGTTATGCATTCTATGATTAAGAGTTGGAATTTATATCGGTTATTACTACATTTTTGCAAAAAACTAGCCATAGAAAGCTGCTCAAGAGAAAAGTTTAATCTGGAGTTGATTATTTTAATCAGATTGAATTATGTTCCTTAAAAGCATGCGTCAGATTAAAGATTATAGATTAAAGTAGGAAATAGCCAGATTATTGATTACCCATGCTTGAATGTGACTATATCTTATCTAAATTTGCTATCTCATAATGTACCACAAACGTTAAGAGCAAGTGATCAAGCGCAACTGAAAAAAGTAGCGTGGAGTAGAGATAATTTGAAATAGGTTAGCTGGAATCTGCTATAATCGTGATCATAGCTTTCTGATATTTAGTGGCAGTGCAATCAATATTCTAAGGTTCCATAATAATTGTTCCAAAGCTTGGAATACAGGGGCCATAACAATGTGGAAAACGCCATCGAGGAATGCATGGGATCCCGTAAAACGCCGCATGCACACACAAAAATTAAAACTTAAATTTAAGTTATAGTTATTTGACATATTGCACACTGGATGTTTGGATTGGATTAGACACAGGAAAGTTAAATAAATGTAGTTTTTTATTATCATGCACAGTGAACAAATATCTGACACACGGAAATCCCGATTGATGACTGTTTACGGAAATTGATTGTAAAATGGTGTAGGATTCTACTTTTGACCTTGAAATCCAAGTCGTAAAAGTTTCTAGTACCTATATAGTCTTTCATGCTTATCAATAATAAGTTATCATGATAAATTACCAACGCAAATAGTAATGATAAAAACAGATTACTCTCTTCGACTCATCATATTAGTCTCGTGAATTTCGCCCGAAATATGTTAAGTAGGATTAAATTTTAAAATCGGCGCATGGCAATGAATGTCAATCCAAAGCTTACGCTAATAATATAATAAGACTTTAAACTTTTCTGGCAAATTCCTTTATGACAATGCATAAATTTTGGAATTAATGGGTTTCCGCTTTTCAAACTAATGTTTACACAAAGGTATTTTCTAAAAATTCAGACAGGGATAATAATGCCAAAGCTATTATAACCAGGATTAACTAACTGTAATATGACTGCTAGCCGATAAAGACATTTTTGTATTTTGTCTGCAAAATAATTCATATAAAAGGGAATCATTTTGTGGCTGTTGGAATTCATTGCAGCTCGACATATCCTCCCAACAATACTTCCAGCTCAGGATATCTTTCCAAAAATACTAATTAGCATTAATTCAATTTTTTGTCGGAGACAAAAATGAAGTCAATTTTCTTAACTGTTATCGTTGCAGCTTTTGCTGTATATGCTGATGCAGGAGGTAGTCCTTACTTTTAAAACTAATTTTCTCCATCATTCATTGTAATTTACTTTCCTAATATGACTAATGTTTCGAACTTTTCATTTTATAATTGTAGTTTTAGAAAAAGTTACAATCCATCCAATTCCATGGTACAACTGCGCTGGAAAGCCTGATAGTAACTTCGAGCATCCTTATGACTGCACCCGATTCATTAGCTGTTCAGGGGGAATTTCATCTGAAAGAGAGTGTGCCAACTGCAACATTGACCCTGTGAAATGTCCGGCAGGAAGAACCGTTTACAACGTTTCTGTAGACGCTTGTCTTTGGGCTGATGAAACTACTTGTGGGGGTAATCCAGTTCCAACAACACTGCCAACGGAAAGACCTTCTTCTGAAAATCCCCCAACAACTCCAGATTCGGGATTGCCAACAACTACCACAGAAGCTTCAATTGAGCTTCCTTTACCAATCAAGGAAGGTGATCTATGCGATGCTGAGAACTGTACCAACATTGGCTATTGTCATCATTACTTCAAGTGTAACAATGAAACCAGTAAATGGGAGCTAGAATACTGTGGTGATGATCTCTTGTGGAATCCCCATAATTCCGATGGAACTGATCATATTCATGGAGGTAACTGTGACATTTACGAGAATTTGTTGCCAAAAGAAACGGACAAACTTGAAAAGGATGAACAATGCCTTAGATGTTACTGGGAGGAAAACGGCAAATGCAACTCCGTATATAAATATCAGAAGAAGGGAAATAAATATAGAAAAATCGAAACCCTCACTTGTCGAGGTGCTGGTTTAGTCTTTGTTGAGGCGATGCAAACGTGTCAAAGATGCTACAACACACAAGATGAAGCAGGTAATCTTTGCTGTCCTAAGCCTTAACAAATTAATGTAAACGTATAAATTTAACTCTTGATATTTTATTGTATCTGATATTCAATAAATTGAGACTAAAAACCAATTTGAATTTACTACATTCCAACTTTTAATACTATTTTTGTGCTGTATGAATGAAATACTTGGTATTCACTTATATGAGTTCATTTATAATAATAATGACAATCTTGCATAAAAACAAATCATTTGAGCAATTATTCGGAAATTCCACATGCTTTCTTAACAAGTACAAGCGTTATGGGTCTGAATAATTCCAAAAGTTTGAGTTGGCGAATTCCAGCCGAACTATTTTAAAGTATTAATTCCAAAAGTTTTATTGAGAAGTTGAAGAGTGTAGCTCCCTACAATGTATTAATAAGATATATTGCTAATCGTAAAGAACAAATGCCGATAAATATCAAGTCAAGCATATTTAGAAAGCAAAGAAATGTTCAGACATTACGGTGTTCAGAATCTTTGTATTTCGACAAAACCGAGCAATGTACTATGCTCAAACTCAAAGTTATATATGATGGTTCATATTGCAAATATTAGTAATTTTATTGCAACCAAAATTAAATTAATAACAGAATTAAGTAAATAACAGTAGCATTTTATTTTAAACATTAATTCAATCACTCGTGGGCTTTAAGCAATTGTTTGGTGTCTTAATAATATGTAAACATTTTTCTCATAATACAATGCACGAGATTGCTTAATGCTCGTGATTTCTAAGAAATCTTGCTCCCATAAATTGTAGTCTTTGAAGAAATTCCTGAGATGGCTTTTAAACCCTTTTTTATTCTCACACTGGATTCAAGTTAGAAATTAATTTTTTTATGCTACTCATATTCTGGGTTTAGCATGGAGTATGGACATCGATTGAAGAGTTTCACGCAATCCCCTCCCATTCGTCCTTTTCTTACTGCTTCCATGCTGGATGACACACGCTGATCTCTGTGCATGGCAAATGATAAGAACATTGAACACGCGTATACAAACATGCTACAAATCATTCCAAACTCCAATGATCCTTGATTAAACTCGCAAAGTAACCTACTTCTGCAGTCCACATAACTTGCGTCACTGTGGGGGCAAATTAAGAACACAAAATTGAAACCCGATCACATTATTTTGAGCACAATACAATAAAATTTAATCTGGTTGAAAAACTAACTTGTGTAAGTATGTTGCAACGAAATCGACAAATATTTCAACTGCTTCTTTGGCGTCAATCAACAAGGGAAACTCGTCATCCTCAAAACTACCCATGTTCTTTTGTAGTCTAATTTAGCTATCACAAAACAAGGAAACACTAACTCTCAAAAGTAATTTTAGTGAGAGGGGAAATAAATAATGTTGAGTATTTACATGCAGGCGCTTTTGAATGAGTTTTGGGTCTAAAACATTCAATTAAAAATATTCGGATTTGTAACATTGAGGTAGGATGGTATAGCGCTGAACACGTAACTCAAAAATACTACTTAAAGTTTGACGCTATCGGGATACATGACCGAATCAGTTAGATTATTAAACGGAGACTTTGTATGTACCCCTTTTATATTAATTAGTATATGTGAGTTCTTACATTTGTGCAGTTAGGTTGCGTTAAAATCATCTATCAAAGCCATAAATTTAGCTACCCTTGAAGAGTCATGATCTAGCTATTGATTAGCAGGCCGTTAAATACCAATGTTATGATGCAATGATACCTATTCTGTTCATGTATCCGGAAATAACATGAGCAGACGCTGGTAACTTTGTCTGAACTACCTTTTTTGGCCGGTTCGTACCTAATTGGGCAATAACAGCTTCATTGCTGTATCCACTTCGCATGAATTGCAAACTTAATTTCTGGTTCAGATTGCATTTTCATGCCTTAGTTTGGTTAGCTCCTTTCAGATTTATTCGGTCGATTTCCATCAGATATATATGCATGCTTTATTCACGCAAAGCCGGAAGCATGTATTCGCTCCTAAGTGCACTTTGATGAGCAGAGATTATGACAGACAAGCCTCTAAAAGCCAATATTGAGTGATGCGCAATCCAACCTTTTACTTTTCCGGTTTTCTTGGTATGATTAAATCATCCCGTTCCAAGAATTGGTTCGTGTCTTCATTTTAAGTACGCATTTTATTGTAAAAACCCATCACAATCAAATACATGTATCTTTACTTGACTCTGTATGAACTGAGCAGACTTACAACTAGGGAAAGGCTAAAATTTCTATCAAGAGACAGCCTGCAACTTTATACGCTTCTAAAAATTTACCATTACACTCAGCTTCCGTTAATGCAATCGCAAAGTAATGTAATATTACACCAAACTAACCCAACGTATCAGATTTCATTTAATAATTCATACATGATATTCAATATTATGTTGTGACGTGCGTGTAGTGTAATTCCATCTATCTTTCAGATGGGAGGGAGTCATATGGGTCACAGCTATTTATACGAAGGCATTTCGTAGTTCTTTGTACAATACTAGTGACTGGAGGAACAAGTCAAACAAGTATAAAACTATGCTTCTAAGGCAAATTTCTTTATGGATAGATGCTTAGATGAACTGTGAAATCACTTGGTCTTTTGCCTATTTGTGGTCCGGGAGCAATAAAAAATATATTTGGCATTTATGAGTTTTCTCACCTCATCTCTAGAAGAAACACTAATTGAATATCGGTCATGTCTATTTTGCTCTCTTTTAAAATCCAAAATAAAACATTTTCTAGCCTCACGTTCAACTTTTATATCCGAGCCACCTATCAACCAGTGAAGTATAGTCCAACCATTTGAATCTGATTTGAATAGCATAGCATGGATTGTACTGTCCATGTCATCGCAGTAGGCCATTGTCATCATCCATCCACAACAAATGCGAAATTAGTTCAGTTCATTCTTAGGTTCAACATATATCATTTTTACACATTATTTCAAAACGAATATAAAGGATGGCCAATAAGTTAACGAACTAGCGTAATTTGATCGTATTTTCCACAAATGTGGACTTCGTTACTTCATTTTTTCAGCACAATATAGAGAATCTTCATAGCTACATATTGATATCCTGAAGAGCCTTCTGAACCCATTTGGTAGCTGTGGAGCGATTCATTTTTGCAGCATGCTCCAAAAGGGCTTTTCCGGGCGTTTTCGAATTTCCTTTGGAATTTTTGTCCAAACCTGCCTGAATTCCTGAAGGCCTTTTTGTGCATCCTATCGCTGTATGTATCTGGTCTTGCAAATGGACCAAAAAATTTCAGTTTAATCGACCTGGAGAAATTTTGGGGGGTTCTTGCATTTAGGTACAAATTCGATGTTTTTGGCACTTTGGTACTCCTGAGTCTTTTTCGCATAATGCGAAGAAACCAAGTCCGACCACAAAGTTTTGTCTTCGAATTCAAGATAAGCATTGATAAAGGGAAGCAGGAGCGCTGGAGACATTCCTGAATGTAGACGTCCGCCGTCATAGTTCCCACTGAAAAGTAGGGTTGCGAAGCGTTTCCAAATTTGACCATCGCTTGGCATATCAAGATTTTTTGGGGGAACTTAGTCTGGGACCCATACTTTTGAGCACTGGGCACTTCTGCAGGGTTTACACTGTTGTAAAACCTTCGTTCCGGCACTGGGGAAGGCTCCAGGTGAACGTACGTCTCGTCGTCAAGAACCCAAATTTTGTCCATGATTTTTCTCCCTAAAAGCTTTGACCCCTCTTGTACAAAATTGTTCGCCAAACAGCTACCAAATGGGTTCAGAAGCTCTTCAGGATATCAATAAGTAGCTATTAAGATTCTCTACATTATGCTGAAAAAATGAAGTAAAAAAATGCACATTTGTGGAAAATACGATCAAATTAAGCTAGTTCGCTAACTTATTGGCCATCCTTTAAATATCCATCTAAAAATTGCATAATGTTGTTCAAAACAGATCGATTATTGTTTTCTGGCTTTCTCGCCATCCATTAGCGTTTTTAACCAAGTTTTGTTCTGCTACGATCAATCAAGTCTTCGTGAACAATAGTCTTAAAAGATAGTTTACAAAATAGCTATTTGACAGTTGTCCATTCAACTCGATTTATTACTTCAATTGTGTTGTGTTTACTCTCGCTATAGCTGTATTGAAATACAAACATTCACGCAATTTGCTATAAGCAATAAGCACTGTTATGTTTAACCTTTTTGTATTCCCAAGCAAAACATGGCATATCATTATCAGAAAAACCCACCGACATCACATACAATACTACCACACCACCATAGCTCATACATAAATGAAATGGAACCGTTCATTTCCACATTTATACCTAATTTACAAAGACAATTGTGGGTGAGACCGACTACTGCTTTTCATTGACACAATTTCTCACTTTATGTTTTCACTCCGGTTTCGGGCGTTTGCATTTTATATAAGATCGAGCCCACATATTATTTTCATTACAGCTAAATTGCATTAATGAAAATAGTTCTTATCATTATATACATATAAATAAATAAATAGTGTACGCGTTTCGTGCTGACATCAACATATGTATATCGTATCATCATGATTTGATGATTTGATAAAGTAGCAGCGTAATTGCTGGAGGCATGCAAATAATTTATCTTCTGTTTTGTGCTGACACGCTTCTTCTTCTTCTTTTGGTTTCGAGTTTAAAAAGTTCCCATCAGCATAAAAGTAAACTAACTAGACTTACTAACGAACACAGTATTGTTTTCTCACAACCTCCTCCTATCTCTAATAAACATTTTCTCCAGCTCAGCAGAGAAATTCCCCTCTTTTATTACAATCCAAACATTTTCTTCCTAAATTCTTATTTGAGCTAGGGACACGGCTACTGAGAAAATCATGCAATGTATACGAAATAGCCCTTATAACACAGAAAGTTCGAGTCGTAATTATCTAATCAGAAGAAACAAAAACATAAAGGCTATATCGAATTCTTTAGAGACATTGTTCGTGCATTGTAAATGCATACTACATACCAATATCCCATGCATATCGCCATCGTCATGTTATCCTAAATAAATGCGAAGTTGTGCAAAAAAAAAAGAATTCTCCAGAGAGAGAAAATACGAAATAGTGCTTACACCCTCATAACACAATAATGTAGTTGTAATCATCATAAATGCATGTCACTGTGATGTGGCTATACCATACACTCATCATATAATTTATTCTGTAAAGTTCATTTTCTAATCTATCTTGTTCAATATATGGTCAAGACAAAATTATATATAATATAGGGAATTTAAATAGAACATAAATGTGCACATTCTTATTTTTATGATAATGACACCACCACCATCATCATTGTCGAACTAGCACAAAATGCAAATGGCTTCATTATCCAAAGTTTTGCTCCAGAGAGGAAGGATCTGTCTAAAGTACAAAGACTTCAGTTTCTTCAAAACAAAAAGATACGATACATATTTATATGGTTGTGGTATGCTTGCTGCATTGCAATTGGTGGTTTGGAAAGAAACGGAAATGTTTGATTGAAGCTCATCATTTATTCTATCAATCTAGTCCATTATTTTATCCATTACATGTTTTGACATGTAGTAGTCGTAGTAGTACAAGACATGTCATATATGATGATGACATGACACGCTATGTTATACTTCTGCAATGGCACGAACATTGACATGTATTTTAAGTGGTCGCAGGAAGACGTTAGACATTGACATTGTACATAGGCATCCATAACGAATTAAAAAGAAAGTGGCCAAAACCTACCTACCGACCATGCAGTTAGGAATTAGGAAAGGAACGAATGCTGGTGCTCCTTTTACTCTACTTCACAACTCAAATTCACAATGAAACCCTTTTTCTAGCTGTGCAAATATATGGCTCATGATTCATGCATTGCACACATTGTAAAAAATGGAGAGACACGAACATAACATCATCATCATGAAATGGAATGGAATGAAGAAAAAGGGAAAACGCAAAAGCTATGTTGTTTTCTCGTATTGCAACTTTGATACTCTTTCAATATGTATACAACAGAAGAGAGTACACATATGTATAGAGTTACAGAGTTATGTCATGATGGCTTGGTTTGCATGGAAGGAAGAATGTACGAAACCACAAGGTAAGGTGGAATGTGAGAAATTATTTTTCTTTTTGGAATAAACATACGTGTGGCTCTGGCACTCGCTTCAGTTCACTGGGAGCTACTCAACTGAATACAACCAAAAATGTCTAAAGTTCGGAAGTAGTGACACAGCGAGTTACAAGCTGAAGAAGAGGGAAGCGTTTTGGCTTTAGTGTAACAGTATAAAGTATGCACTTATGAAAAATTTGTTTATATTCAAACATATATATATACTACATATCTGCAAATTATTCAGGTCAGGAAACCTTCTTACCTGAGCCTGAGAGTATATTTGGCGTGAATTGTTTGCTACAATTGTAGCTGTATATCGTGTAGTTACTTACAAAAATTAATGCATGCGTTTGCGAAAGAACGACCACTTTTTCTTGTCTTTTTATTGTCGGGTAAGGTAGTGTCTCCTTTGTAAAAGTAAATTTTATAGTGAAAACTGGGTTTTGTTTTCCAAAGGTGTGTGCTTAATAATAATGAATACATTACATAAAACTTTTTGCTTCCTGGACCAACCAACTAACTTTGTTTGTGTTAAAGTGGATTACAAGAAATAATGTTGTTTACATTTTCGTTGGGACAAGTGATTATGACTTAATAAGCTCCTTTACTGCTACTATCCATGTCGTGCTGGAGGATACGAGTTGTTGGCAAAGAGTAAGTCGATAATTTTTTTCTCTTAAGCATTTTCGAAGTACCGCTTTTCACTAGGAACAGAATAGTTGAGTTAGCACATGATTGGTGTGTGGGGAGTAGTTAAGAGCTCTAAAGTAAACTTTCAAACTTGAAATATTCAATAAGTTTGGAGGTGACTGTCATTGTCATATTATGTAGATAGTCAGCAGAGAAGCGGGTTGAAAAAAGAAACACATAAGATAATATTGTTTTCTCTCCTTTCAAACTTGTTCCTTGACGGAAATTTGCAAAGCATAAATCATCTCCGAAACAAGTGCAAGTCCACGAACGGGACAAAGTTACGTAAAAGTATATCACATTATTTCACATTCCATGTTTCCATTACTAGATGATGAGAGAAATACTGAGAAAGAAAGGAGGTAAAATGTTATAAAAATAAATGTTATGATCTGTTTATACTCGAATAAATATCCTCTTTCGTCTGGCAGATAATAGACATGCAAAAATATACTTAGCAAAAAACAACAGAATGAGATAAAGAAGATCATTGTACATGTTCAAGTTTCAAGTACAACGTACAAGGCTGTCATATACATATATACAAGGATCATGATCTTATAATAGCATCATGAAACATGGAAATGAAATGACGCATTGTAAAGAAGCAATTTGAAAGTTTTGATAAAAGAAGGATGCTCTTTACTCAAATATAGTGATATGAGATTTATCTCCTTCACTTCAGTCAGGAGGTTATACATTATAAAATGTTATCGTTGAATGAACTAACTAAAACAAACATATTATACATGGGGCTACTGGCTACATGAATATATAATGAGAAATGGACTCAAAGTCGTTAGATGCACTTTTATTGTATCGTAAAACAAGAAGTGTGTGATTACGACTTGGATGGAGCTTAAAATAGCATTTTGTTAGGGAGAAGGTGGTATGGCGTCGGTGTGGCGTTTATTTTTCTTCCTGTATACTCAAATTCCTTTCCAAGAACATTTGAGTGCAAGCATCCCATTTAGACAAAGTCGTTGCACGACCATCTCAAAAATCAATTTTTTTGTGCTATATCGAAAGACCTCGCGAAAATATTAGATGCGTATTTTTTTTCTAGCCGGGGTATGTTGAGACAACGTAGCTGGGGCTACCTGAAGTTGAAACACCATAAATCGATTTACTCCAATATGCATTGACCGATTGACATGAAATTTGGTATGGGACATATTGACTGAATTCCCCATAGGGTATTTTTCTCGGATTTTTGAAATTGTGTTTTTGAGCAGGAGATTTCAAATTTCAAAAATTCAAAAAAATTTTGCAACTCAAACAAAGTAGTAGAAAAGCAATCACTACTCGTGAAAAGAAATAATCAATAAATACTAAACAAAAAATTGACCGTTAAAAATTTTCAAACTTGGCGCCAACGCCATTTGTTACGAAACCGAACATTTTAGTTCATAATCTTGTAGCATACGTCAAAACAAACACATTAAAAAAAATTTCATCGAAATCAGTTGACTAATTACAGAGATATTTGAGTCTAAAGGTTTTTTGTCCGTTAACTATTTTTTCATTCAAATATGATCAAGCATCACTCAAGCATCACTGTGGTCCAACCAGAACCTCAATATGTGGTATACTTCTCGAGATATTCGCAAATGAAAATTGGCGGCCCAATCCGATATGAGACCTTTTGGAAGAGCTGGTCGGAGTGCCTCCAGGAATAAAAATTTGGAATTCTAAGAGAAATACCCTATCAGAAATCAAGAGAGGAGTCGACTTGTACCACTATGGTCTCAGTAGCACATATAGTTTAAGTGCAAATCGAAAAATCCCTTGGATGGATCTTGGTTCTAAGAGGTCCAACACGGAGGAGTTGGCTGGACTCCTTCCAGAAATGAGAATTTGAGATTCTAAATCAAGAGAGAAGTTCACCTGTACCTCTTTCGACTTGGTATGATACATACTTTAAGTGTAAATCGACAAATTGGACGGATCTTGGTAACCATTGATCCAGCATTACCCAGAGTGGCCTCCATAAGTGAAAATTGAAATTCAAGGAAAATATCGTATCACAAATGACGAAAGAATTTGATTTGTACAGAAAAGGCTTCTGTGCTAATTATAGTTTGTCAGTAAATCGCAAAAGTCGGCACATAGGTCTGTCATAGTTGAGCACTTCGCACTTACATTACTTGCCACACTAAGTCGGGAGCAGTACCGATCGACTCCTCTTGTTATTTGTGATAGGGTATTTCTCTTAGAATTCCAAATTTGTATTCATAGACGGAGTCCGGCTGACTTCTCCATATGGGACCTATGAGGACCAAGATCCTTCCAAGGCATTTTTCGATTTGCACTTAAACTATATGTGCTACTGACGTCGTTCTGGTACAGGTCGACTCCTCTCTTGATTTCTGATAGGGTATTTCTTTTAGAATTCCAAATTTGTATTCATAGACGGAGTCCGGCTGACTTCTCCGTGTTGGACCTCTGAGGACCAAGATCCGTCCAAGGGATTTTTCGATTTACACTTAAACTATAGGTGCTACTGCGACGCAAGTGGTACAGGTCGACTCCTCTCTTGATTTCTGATAGGGTATTTCTCTTAGAATTCCAAATTTGTATTCATAGACGGAGTCCGGCTGACTTCTCCATATGGGACCTATGAGGACCAAGATCCTTCCAAGGCATTTTTCGATTTGCACTTAAACTATATGTGCTACTGACGTCGTTCTGGTACAGGTCGACTCCTCTCTTGATTTCTGATAGGGTATTTCTCTTAGAATTCCAAATTTTTATTCCTGGAGGCACTCCGACCAGCTCTTCCAAAAGGTCTCATATCGGATTGGGCCGCCAATTTTCATTTGCGAATATCTCGAGAAGTATACCACATATTGAGGTTCTGGTTGGACCACAGTGATGCTTGAGTGATGCTTGATCATATTTGAATGAAAAAATAGTTAACGGACAAAAAACCTTTAGACTCAAATATCTCTGTAATTAGTCAACTGATTTCGATGAAATTTTTTTTAATGTGTTTGTTTTGACGTATGCTACAAGATTATGAACTAAAATGTTCGGTTTCGTAACAAATGGCGTTGGCGCCAAGTTTGAAAATTTTTAACGGTCAATTTTTTGTTTAGTATTTATTGATTATTTCTTTTCATGAGTAGTGATTGCTTTTCTACTACTTTGTTTGAGTTGCAAAATTTTTTTGAATTTTTGAAATTTGAAATCTCCTGCTCAAAAATACAATTTCAAAAATCCGAGAAAAATACCCTATGGGGAATTCAGTCAATATGTCCCATACCAAATTTCATGTCAATCGGTCAATGCATATTGGAGTAAATCGATTTATGGTGTTTCAACTTCAGGTAGCCCCAGCTACGTTGTCTCAACATACCCCGGCTAGAAAAAAAATACGCATCTAATATTTTCGCGAGGTCTTTCGATATAGCACAAAAAAATTGATTTTTGAGATGGTCGTGCAACGACTTTGTCTAAATGGGATGCTTGCACTCATTTAGTCTTCATCATTATTCAATAATCAAATTTCACTTCATTTCATGCTAAACTACTCAGACGAAACCATACCGTGTCAAAGAGTTGTTTGAGGAGCAATTTGTTAAAATTTGCATGTGTTTCAGATGGGCGGAGGAGACATTTTCACTAATGGTATTGACAAAAAAGGTGGATACAAGTGTGAATTGATATTATTGAATTGGAAACGGTAGAAAGGCAACTTTATATAAGTGAAATTAAAATCGACCCTACTGTTTTAATTACTTACGTCGGGAATCGGGAGTGCAGCATATTTCATCCTTTGTCAAACAAAGTAGAATTACTCCAGGGAAGGAAAAGTGTAATTCTCTATAATTATCATACATCATCCATCATAAATTCTGGATAAAAGACAGCTAAACACGATACGTGGATTGGACGGCAATGAGATTAAAGCAGTAGGAGGAAGGCTTGAATTAGGAGAGAAACTATAAAACAAACTCAACATGCCCATGTTCTCCCTCGACTTTGGGTATCGCAAATCTTGTGACTCATCCATGAGGAGTAGAAGCTTTTCCAGATCTAGTGCAGATGACGATGCCCTTCGGGGCAGTTTGAAACGGACGCTTGGACAGCCTTACTACAAGGTAAAATACTTTTAGATTTTTCTCCCAATTCTTCCTTATAATAATAATATTATTATTATTAGTCATTCATATTCCAGCATAATGTCATAAATGATAGATTATAAAGTAAATGTATAAGTCAACGATAAACCAAAGGGAAAGTAGTAAAAATGATGCACAAAACAGAGCAGAATTGGACGTGGATAGTTTATCCTTTTGTATATATTTTCTGCAAATAGCAAACGAACTTACTTATGTGCATCTCGTTCTCGTACCTCATTTCATCCGCATCTCCTTTGTTTAGCTCATTCATGTCTTGGAACGAAATCAACGGATGAAAAACTTCTGTGCTCTGTTCTGCTGTTTTCATTCACTTCTTGGGTTATGTATCGTTTTTAGGTACATTTTGTTGTGTGATGTGATGATGAGATGAGAGTTGTATTGCAACTCAACTCACATCTCATCTTATAATTCAAGTTAGCCATGTATAATATGTATACCTAGTTATGAGTAAGAGTAGCAGATGCTAATACTGGGATTGTGTATGATGATGATAAAATGGTGAGAGAAGAGAACCAACTGTTGAGCTTTTTTTGTTTATATGTTGCTCACCACTGTGCCTCTTTATTTAGTTTTTAGTATTTTGTGCGATTAAAACATTCAAAACGAAGTAATTTCATAGTAAAGTTAAGTTAGATTACACAAGCACAAAATTGTCAAAGGTGGTGGAGGTAAGAATGAGAATGTTAAGCATTAAGTTTTTACCGGTAAAATCATTTAGTTTTATACTAACTGTCAATTGTTGTGACAGACTGTTTGTTGTGAATTGTTATCATGCGTGCGTAGGCGTAACGGGCTTCTATTCAAGTTATTTTTCATGGAAAAATTTATGTTCCAGACATTTATAGGAAATAATTGATGGGGAACTTCCCTTTAGTGACAGAGAGGGCTTAGAGAGGTAGAAAAAAAGAGAGAGATGATTATATATAAAAAGATGACCTAGTTTACCTTTCAAAGTATTATGCTGTATGCATGTCATTGCATGTACACGTGAAATCAATATAGTACTGGAATAGTATGTGGTGTTTTTTATTAGGAAAAAATGCTTTTTGTTGGAGGTAAAAGCATTTTAGAAATTGGGGATATAGTATTTTAGCTCATGAAAGTATGACTACGTGTTTTCAATCTGATTATTGCACTTACTTTTTTGGCGTTGCGGTCGTTGGACCGTATACCATGTTTACTGATGTCATGTTATATGTCATGTTGTGAATACATTTGGTAATTATATTTATTTTACCTCCTTTTTACTTTTGATATTTCTAGTCGGCTGTGGAGGCGTCTGGAAAGTTAGATTTTGGAGAGTTGGAACTGGAACTTTGGGATTCTAGGTACATGTTGCGTGGATATAAAGAGGAGTCAAAATGGAGTGGGTAAGTGTTGAGTGTTTACTTTCCGTTGAATATAGTGTGCGTGGCTAGCGTAATTAGTAATATCAATCTCTAAATTTTGATTTTTAACAAATAGTCATGGGGTTCTTCAATTTCAAATTTGAAGGTGAACCTGAGTTATCTTCTTGTTTATCGATCGAATGCAATTACTTTTCAACATAGTGTATAAGTATAAGGTATACTCTAGCAGTAATTCCGACGTAAAGAGTAGGTTAAGGTTGGTAAGGTTGGGAAAAGAATGTAAGTAAGTAAATGGCTTTTTGAAAAATGTTTTTAAACTATGCCAGCATTGATAAAAAAAAGAGTTAGCTAGAAAAGTAAAATGAAAAAAAAAAACATTTGAGAAACATGAAAAGCCTTTTGAGGTAATGAATATTTTATGAACGCTTTTAAGCTTTATATTTTGTTTTGCTTCTGTCAAAATACAGGTGGTGTCGTCCCTCATGCATTCCCATATCGATTATCTTCATCCTCATAGTCCTTGTCGTAGTTCTCTCTCTGGTTGATCAGAACCACCTTGAGAAACTGACCCGAAGTCAAATGCTGTTGAAGAAAGAATGGGAGGCTTGCAACCAAGATTGTATGATAAGTCTAGTGGAGAGTATCCCTGAAGGACTTACATTCAACTCTTCGATATCCCATCCATCCACGTATGATGCATGGGTTCAGCTAATTGACTTGGCCAAAGAAGAAATTGAGATTGGGAGCTTTTACTGGAACCTGGATGACACGAGTGCAGATCCAAACCTCACTACAAAAGGGAATGACATTTTCAAAAGGTTGATGGAGGCTGGCACGAGGCGCAAAATTGACATTAGGATAGCTCAAAATAAACCTTCAGCTGGGTTTCCCAACCACGACACGGAGGAACTACATAAGGCTCATGCTGCGGTAGTGCGTAGCTTGAACTTTGAGAGGCTGGTTGGAGCTGGGGTTCTCCATACAAAAATGTGGGTGGTTGATCGAAAACATGTGTATATTGGAAGTGCCAACTTTGACTGGAAGTCACTGACTCAAGTAAAAGAGCTCGGGATGATTGCAATCAACTGCACGTGTTTGGCTAAGGACTTGGGGAAAATATTTGATGTAATGGAACATACAACATAACCATGCATAAGCAACCCTTTTCCGTCTCGACAATTTTATGGAGTTGTTATCTTTGTGGTATTCGCAGGTGTACTGGGAATTGGGCCAAAATGATTCTAAAATTCCGAAAGAGTGGCCTGCATCAATGTCGACATTATACGGACGAGACAACCCAATGAATATTTCATTCAATGGGATCAAATACAACTCTTACCTTTCTGTAAGTTATAGCACGTGATTATGATTATTTTGCCACCTTTACATGTATCGATTACAGGAGTAATGATTTCTTAAAAAACACTTTTTTTGGTTTGCGATAAATCGGCGTTAACTTTCTCTTTTAATGTTTCTGTAGAGTTCACCACCAGCCTTTTGTGCCACCGGACGAACATCCGATTTGGATGCCATTACTGATGTGATTGATAAGGCACACGAATTTGTGCACATTGCTGTGATGGACTACTCTCCATCATTGTTATATGCCAAACCTCCAAAGTATGTGAAATGCAACAATTTTTGAATGGGCACTATTTTGGCTTTTCTGGCATGACTTTTATGTACTATTTTAATATGCGTAGATTCTGGCCGGACATTGATAATCATTTGAGGTCTGCTGCCCTGGATCGAGGTGTAAATGTAAGACTTCTTGTTGCCTTGTGGGAACATACCAGAAACTCAACATTCAAGTTTCTCAAATCTCTCCAAGATCTGAACGAAGTGTACCCAAATGTTACTATTGAAGTGGTGCGTAGTGACCTATCATACAAATATGCGATAGGAGCCGAAGCAAAGTAATAATCAGGATAATTTTGTCATTATAATTTCCATTCTAGAAATTGTTTGAAGTACCTTCCACACCTGCTCAGCGATTAATACCATTTGCTCGAGTAAATCATAACAAGTACATGGTCACCGAGAAAAGTGCCTATGTTGGTGAGTATATAAACTTAAACCTATTAAGTAATTTCATGGGCATCATTTTTATGATTGGTAATTACTTAATAACCGTACACTAAAATCATTAGGGACATCCAATTGGTCTGGTGACTATTTCACGAATACAGCGGGTGTAGGATTTGTGGTCACACCAAAAATAAATGGCGGTGGTGGTAGTAGTAATAACATCACCAGCAATAGAACTGATAGTGGCGATCGACTAGAAGATAGCAATTTCCGCTCAGACCTTGCTCAAATATTTGAAAGGGACTGGAACTCCTCCTATGCAATCCTTCTTGATGAAATGTTCGCACGCTACACCTTGTCTGACCTTCAAGATTTACTAGGAACTTCATCAGATCGAGAGGATGAAGGAGGTTCATCTATGGAGGTGGCTGTGGAAGAAGAATAGCTGCTACTATCAAGACATGAAAGAAAAACAATATAACATTTTACTGTTTGCTTACTTAATTGATCTCTCTCTCACTCTTTGTGTTGACTAGACGTATTATCTTAAGACATACTACGATATAATATATTGTTACATGAAATTCTTGAAAAGACGAGTAATTTTGGTAATGCGCATGACGTTTGATACTCATGCGTAATATATCTATTCACTGTAACTGTTTTATAATGTACCTTGTGTTATTTTGACAAGATGTTATAAGGTCTGAATTTGAAATTACATAGACGTTTCTATGTTTCTAGCATATTACTTTTCAAGTCAATAAGGTTTTAAAAATTATTGTATTCAATATTATAGCGACGAATGCGGTGTTAAATACATGTTTTCATGTTTAATTGTGATGTTATTAATGTTATTATATGTTATGTAATAATAAATACCATATGAGGTAGAAAATGAGATCAGCCTAAATGTGCGAATAACTTCCTTGAACTCTTTTATTGGTTCGGTAAAGAACCCATTTTTAACTAAAGCATCAATAACAATACATTTCAAATCAGATCAAAAGTGATCGCTACTCGAATGTAGGAATTCTTCAGCCTTTAATACAACTTATTGTAGTAGATGACGATTTTGAAAAAGTAGCGCTAATAACAAGACTATGATTAGGATCGATGTTCTTGAATCCTTTTCCTCTTCAGTCACCTTTCTAATATAATCATCTCGTCTTCTTAAGCTCTCTCCAATCCTTTCAACAAAAACTGCCTTCACTCCAAGTTTGAGAAACTGTTCCAGCTCCAACTTTTTCTTAATAGTCAAGTTTGTATTCTCCACTGGGTTAGAAATAAGATTAATGGATATTCTCAAGTCTCTTTCTTCAGCGTAAACTGCAATTTCTTCGGATGGAATTAATCCGCCCAACTGCTCCATTTCACTTTTATTGTAGCCAAATTGTTCATATTCTTCCTCCGTTTTGGGGGTAATCATATAAAAGAAGTCGATAAAAGGGTTAACAAACTCCGTCTTCCCTACCAGTTTCTGGAAGCCTTCATATGTCAAATATTCAATGTTGTTTTTATCCAACACGGTGAGAAGTCGGAGGGAAGTAATGTTCGAGAGATACTCGATGGTGGCTACTTCCCTAGATTGGACAATCACTGGATTGCATGGTATTGTAGTGGCATGGTATGTACACCAAGGGATTTTGCCCTTTTTTACTGTTTTTGTCGTTGCAAAGGAGTATCCAAATTCCTCCAGTTTCTTGATGAATAACCCTTCCACAAAGAAGGGAATCCCTGCGAGAGCGTTAAAGTAGCTTGAGTGCATCAGCTCGGGAATTATTCCAATAACTTTGGTTTTGGTGTTTCTGAGGGAAATTGACTTTAGCGTAAACCTCTGCATTGCCTCCATAAACTCGTCAAAGGTGGGGATGGTGAAGAGTCCGTCAAAGTACGTTGGACGATTGTCATTGTCAGCTTTATTTCGCTTCACTTTCAGGGTTTTTAGTTGGGCGTGGGTCAAATCTGAAATGAGCCAGTCGTCTCTTATGGTAAGAATCCTGTTGTCATTTGTAATGTTCTTCTCAGCAGTACGCAAGTATTTTAAACCCCATCTGTCCCTGACGTCCGTGGTACTGGCTAAGGTCAAACCGTGATGACAAACCAGAACAAAGTCTTTGGTCATGACGATGTCGGGCGCAATATAATCTGCTTCGGCATGCATTGCAAACTCATAAGCTGGTATGGTATGTTCTGGAAGTCCTACGTTTTCTCCCCCACCTCCATGATCTATGATGAGGGGAAGTTGGACGGGGTAATCAATCAATTTTTCAACCAGAGCCCTCTGAGAAAATGTGAGATTGAATAGTAAAAGAAGCGAAAGCAAAATGTAGTTAAGCATCATTTCATGTTTTCAGAACAGTCAATATTAGAAACTTAAAGTTTAATGAAAATTGGTTCTTATGTTTCTCTACATGATAATTGATAAAATCAATAATCATCGATGAAATTGACTAGTTTCGTTCACGCAGTTCCCATATCATCATACCGCCATCGCGTATCTTTAAATGACATGTGTTTCCAAACCTCCAGCGCACGTATGAACTGTAGTAGTGCATTAGTAACAATCTATTGAAAAGTGGCAGTACTTTTAACGAACATGAAATTCTTTGATACCTTTTACACTGAGCAGTTTTTTTTATGGAGAAAGCAATTTCTCCATAACTTATGTGTTGTGGTGTGTTTTCTATCATTATCTGTATATATTTTATGCCCGAAGTAAATTGGAACTTATAAAATTTTAACTTCTATGCATCCGAACTTACATCCGAATTATTGTAACAGTTCTTCCTGAAACATACTTCGTAGCTATATGTAGGTAGGTAGTCCGAAGAGTTTTAATTGTATGTTAAATCAGCTATATTGATCAATGGTCATGATCAATCAATATCCTTCGAATGAGTTCCCAATGTTACCTTTCCTTACAGTGCCATAAGCTTGGTCGTTTTTAGACTATGAAAACTACGTACTTTAGATTTATCATTCATCCAGGAGGGGTTTTTTATCGGTTTGGGGTCGGGTGTTATACACATTTTTTTGTAAAATTTTCGTTGATAGATATATACTGGGTCAACTGTTGGAAAAATGAATTCAGTTATCGCACAAGAGCCTACTGAACCTGAGCGCAGAGTGCTACGCCGGAGAAACCAAATAGTACAACCAAATGAAAATGAATATGGTTCTCAATACCCCCCGCCAAATATAGCAGAGCTTGACCCCCCGGATATGCAGCTGCAGTTACAACTTTTGAAAGATGTTGCGGTTTGAACATTATTATATAGCTTCAGTCCGATTTTTAAACGTGCCCCAACTTCAAGTCCAAATCCTAATAAAACCAACTGAACATCCAACTTTCATTGTTTCCAGAATTACCAAACGTATAGCTTGGTAGTGTGGTCAATAATTGGTGGAATTCTACCTGGGTGGATATACTTGTTGTTTTCAGACGATACTTTTGATTCTTTTCCCATCATTTCTACATGTGTAGGATTAGGATTTGTTGCAATTGTGGGTGTTTGTACTAGACCGGATATACAAGTAGCAGCCCCGTTTCCGTTTCCAGCTTTTACAATTCCAGCAGTAAATGCAAATTTGTAATTTTTACAAGAAATTTGGGAATAAATCATCTTTCGTGTATGTACAATGTATGTAATTCCATTATTATTAGGCTCAGTGCTTAATAATTGCTCACTACTCCCTCATTTTGATGATTACGTTTGAGCCCAACGCATTTGATGTATTCCAATTTAAAGATCGACTGAAGGACCACATTTATGCTCAGCTTGAAAATGGAATGTCACTTTATCGCTTGTGGAAAATTTGCGATTTGTGGTTTCGAATTAACATGCATCTCTTTTTCATCTCTTACACCTTCCTGCACCTGATTGATGTTCCGTGTACATTTTATAGGATGTCGAAAAATCTCGTTTTACGTGAGATTTTGGTACAATATATTTCAATTTATGATATATCCCACTCATATATTTAGATACGAAAACAAAGTAACTAAAAGCAAATACTCCTTTTATAAAGGTGTTTGAAATGTACGCACAGTTCCTTCCAATTGCTTACATACTTATTGGTTTCCTCATAACAAATACGCTAGCTACCCAGATGCCGGAGTTTATGCACACCGGTTTTACTTGGACACTAATTTATGCCCTTTTAGTCCTGATGTTGTTGATGGTATTCGTTTTGATAATTTGGTATATCGAAATGCCAATTCCAAGACCACAAGGACTTCCGGGACAGTTTTATATGATGGAGGCAACCATGGTTAGAGTTTTAATTTTACATACTGTATGTATATACTATGATTTTTTAACATTCTCTTTCCTCAGGTCCAAGAAGCCATCGGATTGGCCATTCTAGGGTTCTATCGGTTGGGAACTGCCGTCTATTTTCAATCAGGTCCAGGGTATCCTATCGAGCCATCTCCCGATTCAGACATTTATTCGACTGCTGTGAAATTTTATAGCCAGATTTGGAACAATGTTCCGTTTTCAGAGTGGAAAATACGTTATCCATTTCCTTACAGTTTTTATATGATCAACACAGTTATTTTCATTGCGTTGAATGCTCGCTTCCTTGCGTTAGATATACACTTGGCAATTAAGAGAGAGATGTGGTCAATACTTCGCGAAAGAGCATTGATGCAAAATGTGCAAAACAATAACCAACAAACATAATAATAATAACATATAAAGATCTTTCCTTTGTTCATGAACGATACTTAAAGATTCGCTTTATTTTCAGTTTATTCATGTATCCATTATCGATATTATTGATTAACAATTAGCATAAACTACATCCTGAAGGAAATATAGGAATATAATGCATCACGCTTAATTGTGTGTGAATGTATGTATGTATATCACCACAAACTTCTCCGCTTGATCAATAGTACCTGTTATTGGTTTTGGTTGGTGATGCTTCGATGCTTGTTAAATCAATAATTGCTTCTATCAAACAGATCCAATCTAAAATTCTAACCCTTTCTATATGTGTTTAGTAAAAATTACGGATTTTAAGAGAAATTATTACAGTTCATTTGAATTGCTTAAAATTTCAATGTATAAGCTACGTGTGTCTTACTGCACTGACGTAGAAAAATCAGTGCTGAACACAAACTTTGAAAAGCGAGGTTGGCATCAAGTTGGACCGGATGATGATTGGAACTTTTACTGGTAATCTTAAATACGATAATAGTTAATATTTTTCAAGTTTCAGCAACTTATTTTTCCTCTACTCTACATAATCTGTTGTACTTGTAATGTATACACATCTATATTACAGGGCAAACGTCCCAACCTGCAGAATCATATTTGGGGTTGATAGTGGATATCGGATGAACGATAATCAGTAACTCTCTAAACTGTTTTGAATAGTATTTTAAAGTGGTGGCCCACATTTGTTATGTAAAATGTTTTTACTTGTGTATAGATTAATCAACCATTTCCCAAACCACTATGAAATCACGAGAAAGGACTTGCTCGTAAAAAATATCAAAAGGTATCGCAAAGAGCTTGAAAAGGAAGGAAATCCGTTGGGCGAAAAGAATGAGCATGGGAAACATGTCCATTTGGATTTTATTCCCACAACCTTTGTGCTTCCAGCAGACTATAACATGTTTGTTGAAGAGTATCGGTAAGCTTCTGGGCTTCAAACTACATTTATGTTGGGTATGCTCTAAAAATCTTCATAACTTTGTGTTATGATAATGGCAGTAAAAATCCATTGAGTACTTGGATTATGAAACCATGTGGAAAATCCCAAGGAGCTGGCATTTTTCTAATTAACAAGCTGTCCAAACTAAAAAAGTGGTCAAGGGAAAGTCGTGGTCAGAACTTTAATCCTTCAATGGTGAAAGATGCCTATGTTATTTCGAAATATATTGAGAATCCATTGCTAATTGGAGGAAGAAAGTTTGACATGAGGCTTTACGTCCTCGTTTCCTCCTTTCGACCTTTGAAAGTCTACTTGTACAAGCTTGGATTTTGTCGCTTTTGCACTGCCAAATACGACACTAGCATTCAAGAGCTGGAAAATATGTACGTTCACTTGACTAACGGTAATAATAATAATTCAAATGAAGTAATTTAAGGTAAATTGCAATTGCAAAAACCAGTAATGTAATGCACATACTATTATCGTCTTTTTAGTTTCCGTTCAGAAGCATGGCGTGAGTACACCATACAAAATATTTTTTTTATTATCTAATTTTCTTGCATGTGAGTTTCGCAATGTCCCAGAATATTAAATAAAGCCTTTTCTATTAGGACGAATATAACAATATTCATGGAGGAAAGTGGAGCCTCCGCAATTTAGAATTGTATTTGGAGAGTACACAGGGAAAGGAGGTGACAACCAAGCTCTTTAATGGCATAAAGTGGCTAGTAGTTCATTCGCTGAAAGCAGTTGCTCCTCTGATGGTGAGTGACCGACACTGCTTTGAATGCTATGGCTATGACATCATCATTGATGACAACTTGAAGCCTTGGTTGATTGAAGTCAATGCGTCACCTTCCCTCACGTCAACTACGGTGAATGACAGAATTCTCAAGTATAAATTGATCAATGACATTATTTCACTTGTCCTTCCTCCAAATGGATTCCCAGAGTAAGTCAATTCCATATAGTAAATACTTATTATATAAAAGTTTAGTAAAAGAAGGATGGTTTAATTAGGAACAACTAACTTTTTATTGTTACAAATTATTTTACTTTCATAGTGCAAAATGGAATAAGATTCCAGCAAAAGAAGCATACGGAAATTTTGAGCTTTTGCTTGATGAGGAGTTAGCCGGAATAGAAACTGGGAACTCAAAACGAGCTCAGCAAGAAAAGAACAGCCATAGTCAACAGCCAAAGTGGAAATGAGGAGTAATTAAAAATTATACTTCATAGATCCCAAAACACCAATAACATTATTGTATTACTTATTGATATTAGTACATAAAGGAAACAAAAGTGTGCACACTTTATTATTGTAGTTGCAGAAATACGTTTCCTTGCTTAAGAGTAAGTTTTAAACAAAAAGCGTTCCATCCATAGCAATTCGTACTTGAACCATAACCACAATGTATGTCATGAACAAAGAAAATACCTGTGGAATTTTTTAAAAATTCAATAATTTCCATATTGCACGTAAAATAAAATTGATTGCAAAAATGTTAACAAAAAGCATATACCCCTGACGCAAGCTGTCTATCCACATCAAAAAAGTCACAGGCTGTCAATTGCCATTTCCAGTTGCTAATCATATAGAATAAATCCTTCAAATCCTTTGCTTCAGTTGTGTCCGATGAAAGTTGCATTGATAACTTTCTCAGTTTCTCCTTCCATTCTGCAAACTAACCATAAAAATCAAAACAGAATTTTAGTTTGGCCAAATTTAATTTACTTTTTTTTTTAACTTACCTTATCCCTTATTCGTTGCCCAACTTGAAGAATATACAGTTGACAAGCGAGATGAATGAGTTGACAGCAATCAACCACAAATGGAGTGTCCACGTCTTCAGCATTCTTCCGTTGTCTCAGGAATAGTTTCGTGGTATAAATTACCAAGCGAAATGAAGCTCCAGTCAAAGTCACTAACACGATTGGGGAAATGGTTTTCTCTGACAGAACAAACAGGCCTTGAATCTCTTCAAATTGATGTACCAGCCTAACTTTCTCTTCCTTTCCCACGTTTGTCCAAACCATCATGACGTCCGGGTTGGCGGCCTTTCTCTTCCTATTCTGCGACTCTCTCATTTCCACATTCTCAAACAGCAATCTAAGCATCATTCCATGAATCGCCCTGCAATATTTTTCATATACAAACTCCAAATGGAACAAAGTGGTGAGCACGGCAGTGAGTCCAAAATGAGACGGTAATATTTCAGGTCCTATAAGAAAGAAAGTCGCAAGAATTGAATATGGGACATGGCCAAGAAAAGAAAACCAAGATTTATGAAAGTTCCTTCCGGCAGGAATTGCATGTAAGATTCCAGTTGTCAACATTGAGATTAGAGAGATTAATGCAATAATAGATTGGAACACCAATCCAAAGCTCATCAATTTTGTCTTTTTCGCATCCTCTAAATTCCGTTGATGAAGCTCGCCCCACAATTTCCCAAACTTTTTAGCTTGGATAAGGAAAATGAGCTGAGTGAGTAGGCAGCTTACTGCAGTTTCCAAAAATGCACAGCGATTGACAAGAGTTAAAAGATGTCCTTGACCAGTGAGTAGAGGTTTGAAGTACTCAACTTGGAAATGGACAAAGCCATCGATGATCATGAAGACACGCCCTACACTGTTGATAAGTGCAATCAAGAGGGAGATGGATATCCAAGATGTAAATGAAGGGCGGCCCCAAGGATGCTTCAAAAATATAAATCCTGATAGCCAACCCGTCCACGATGTTAAAGCTAGCCCTTGAAGGCCCATTTTGTGTAAGATTATATATATATTGATTGATAAAGGCTTCGTGAAAGTAGACTAGGTGGATCTTATGGGCGTAATGAAGTAAAAGTATGTTTAGTTAGGTGTGGCAGGAGAGAGTAGGGAAGAAAATAGAAAATGAAGCATAATATAATTGTTTATCGAATGTGGGCAAATGTTTAGGAAATAAATTATGTTCTAACGGACGGTATGTAACTTCCTGCTTGTAAATGTTTTTGGACCGGGCAAAAAGCCAATCTAAACTAAAGCACCGACTAAAAGCAATTATGAATGGCGTGACCACTTATTGTTTGAAAAGTAATAACTATGTCTACAGTTCCAGTTAGGGATATGGAGATCATTCCACGGATAGCCAGAGTTGAAGTAGTACTCTTACTGATTGCTGACTCTTATCGAAAACAAAATTTCGAAGGAATTTTTTTCTCTCAGGATTATCTTAATACTGGTATGCCTCTACAAGGATTTCACCTCGCTTCAGTTATAGGTTGGGTATCTGGAGTAATTATTTTGCCAAAACCGTGGGGAACTCCAAATTTCCGTTGGCTTTGCATACCAACCTTCATCGCTGTATTTTATACCATATTGGTTGTGTGCATAAATGTGGTTGCTATAAATCAAACTAAATCTTACAGCAACAACAACATTGTGTACGCATTCAGTAAACGTGTGGATAAGCTTGTAACACAGTTATCATACTTCCAGCTTATTCTATCCAGTCTCGTGATCCGCTTCATTTTCCTTTATAAGGCCAGAAAGGTGGCAGACTTACTTCAACGTCTTCGGAAGTACAACACGTCCAGAAGTAAAACTGGAGTAATCGGAAACGGTAGCCGAAGCCGAAGCCGAAGCCCATCAACATTTGCTGATTGTGCGGTGACTCACTTGGTATTTTTTTCAACATTTTCTCTTGGGGTGGCTGACGCCTATGTTGCATATCACTTTGAAGGAGACAGGCTGTGGTTTCAAGGGTTTGGTAATTTGGTTCATGGGATTTTGTTAGTTATAATAGTTGTGATACCTCTCATGGCCCCCGTACAGTGTGCTTTTTCATTAACTGTTCACTCCCTCGCTCATCTCTCTGAATTATTGCAAGATTATTGCCAGCATGTATTGAGTATAATACCGAATGGAAAAGGGATAAGCATTATTCATTCCAAACACGAGTCAAAAGTTGACCTAAATCATCCCTATTACTTTGAAAGTATATTTTCCCAAAACTCAAAGCAAAAGGTTTTCTTCACCAATAAATTTAGAGTGGAGATTTTAGCAAGGTTTGAAGATGTAAGGTCCATTTTTCATCTAGCCGATGAAATAATATCTCCAATGGCTTTGCTTTTACTCGCCTGTTCCTCTATTTCCGTGGTCATGAAGGCATATGAGCTCATAGTGCTTTACAAGAACATTGTTAATGTTATCAGGACATTGTGTCACATTGTCAATTATCTTAGCTACTTTTGGATTCTCCATTCTGGGCAACGGATAAAGGAAACGGTACTTGACAAAAACGCATACGTTCACAATCATAACCACTGTTTAATACGTACAACATCCATCGAACATGAATTTATAATCTGTGTTTAGGTATCCGAATGTAAGGACAAACTAAAGAAAGCTCTTGCTGAATTATCAACTCAGACAGGTGAAATGGAAAGACAAACAATTAAGGATGTTCTCAGCATGATTTCGCTGTGGGATTGGAAGTTTAAGGCTTGCAATTTCTTTGTAATTGATAAAAAGTTGGCGTCTGGGGTAAGTTGTGCTTACTGATATTTTGCATATTATTTGGATTTTGTGCTACTATATATATGTTAATGAAATGAAATGAAATATTACCTTTACACCTTTAGATTGTGTCCCTTATCATGACATATACAGTTGTGTTGGTACAATTGAAGATTTCAGAAGCATCCAAGTTTTAGGCTAAACGCATCCACTATGGTTCCTTCTTAAAAATATATTTTGTAATGTAATAGCAAATGATATACATAGTCTTTAGGTATGACAGGAAATGCTATTATACTACGGTGTCCATTCTTGTTGTCATTCATTCATTCATCAAAATCATATATATAATGCACCTTAATAGCAGTAAAATAATTTTTGTAAAGAAATTGTGGTTGCAACTATTGTATTTTGTACGTGTAAAAAGTTGTGATTTTATTTACTCTGTTGTAAGTTCAATGTATATGATATTAGATGAGCTCATAAATCGTTATTGTAAACCAGGATTTTGCATATTTAACAACCTTTGTTTAAAAATATCAATTCGAAACATTTTAAAGAAGAAACACATTTGCATTCACAGCCCGTTAATTGTTTAAATTACGGAAGGGATAACTTAAGATTAATTGTCATTTCCACAATCAGTTTCACAAAGACAATAAAAAATGATTTCGACTGGATGCAAAAGAACGGATAGCCAGTCCAAATTTTCATTGGCTTACAAGACCTAAACCCTCTTCGTAAAAACCTGTCAGTTCCATAATGAACCCTGCACTTTCTCAGAAAATTCTGTGAGGCTTCTCTGAAATTTGAAATTAGGGTAATCTCAGAAAAAGTTCCCCAATATCCTATTGGTGCCACTACCAGTGGTGCCATTCTCATCACCACAGAAGAATCGGTGGCACCAGTCAATATTGCATAATTGCCAACAATATGTGCAACCATAAAACATGCATGATGAACTGTAATTAGAATTGAGGCTGTGTAAGCATATGTAAAGTTTGATAGCACCTGCTGACATCGGTAAAATTGGAGGTACGCACTTCCCATTGCTAACTTGTGAACTCCCGCAGGCTTCTCATACTCAGTTCCAATTCCATTTGTAAAGGAAATGAGCCACAGTTCCATTGTGATGTATAATGCAGATACAGACATGAAAATGGCAAATGTATGGGCAAGTAAATATCCAAACCAAGCTTCGCCTATTGCAATAGGAATGAACATAGTATTCCAGGTCGGTCTTATTCCAATGTACTCCACGAAAAATCGATGAAAAGGATCAAACTTTTCAAAGAATATAATAATTATCCCCCAGTTTATTGTCCAGTGGAAGAGAAATATAGTCCGAAGGAGATGCTCAAAATGGGTAACTTTCTTTCGTTGTGTTTCCATTCCATGAAGGTATGCAGCAGGAAAAACGCCTGATACAAAACACCAGACATTTTCATGTATTTTATCTTATCATATGAACATACCTTAACAAGTATATAGTATGATGTACGTATGATGATTTACGTTTCAATTTTTGATCCAGTTTCACAGTGCTATTAAGCCAATTAGCGAATTCCTCCCGTCTTCGAATCATCAGGGCCATTAAACACCCTGCTGTCCATAACAGACAGGCATAGCCAATTGCAATAATCACTCCATAAACATTCACAGAGTCCAGCCACAGTGCCTTGACCAATCGATATGATATGATAACCGCTGCAAATAAAACTCCCATGCTACATCCGCAAAAGACCCAATGTTCTATTCCCTTTGTTAACTCTAGTTTCTTTGCGTGATTGTTCCAAGAAAATGGTCTACATATGGTTAAAGTGAGAAATGCTGATACACGGAAGTTGTAGGAAAAGTAATTCAACATTTTATCCGTAATCATGATTATTGATGAGAATGGTTTAACAACCGAGCGAAATGCGAATCCTGGAGTTACTTCAAAGACACTGGGTCTGATCGTCTGATACTTCACGTAATAAAGTCAGTCGCTTCAGGCAATACTCATACTCATTCTCTGAGTTCCCAACAGACTCTGAGTTCTGAGCATTATCCCATGCTAATATCATCATGACGCATACCAAATATAGATCACAACGCAATATGCTTGTATTTTTCCCTTGTCCTATACATTTTAATTGGATCATTCATATGGAAAACATATTTTTTTAAAACTCGAGTTCCTGTTCCTAACTCTTATTTTCATTTCCCTTTTTATTGTAACGTATGTACTAATCCAAACATTCATGAATATTTGACAAACTTGAAATGGTGAAACACACCAAACGTGTATCAACGTATACAACAACATAATATGTCGTAATCGTTTTATAATATTCCGTCTTTAGTGAAATCTTAATTTGTTTTGTGTTTTCTTGGATGGATTGTGTATAGTAGGTTTTGAGGTCTTGTTCAATTAGTTCAATATAAAATAGTTTGTGAAAAAGACATGCTATGATGTATGAGACTATTTGCTTCATGCATATTTTATCCATATCCCATCATGCACATACATATACAATGGGGTAAACATTTTCATTGAATGTGTGAATCTAGCCTAATCTTAACATCCCATGCTGAAGGTTGAATACGGAAAAGAGACTGCAACATGCAACTGCACTTGGCACTTGATACGGTGATACTAACACTAATGATGAGAAAGTTAACAGTCAGTATCTAGGTCAAGATGGCAGTCTGTATCCAAGATAATTTTATGGTTTCCAAGGGACCCATGATGTTTGGTAAATTTGAAAATGGACTCGAAAAATTTTGTTGCTCGCTCACAGACAGCAGATCATTCTGCTTTTTCCTCACTTAAATGCACTCAACTTTCCATTTTCACCCAAAACTTACTCAGAGTCGATAGGTTGTGTATTTTAAGTTTTGTAACTTTCACCAAGTAGATCACCACGACCTTTCTTGCCTTCCCCCTCTTCGATAAGACGTGTAATACTACATTCCCTTTATTACTACTTTTTTACCCCATTTTTTGTACAAAAAAACTAAATCAAAATGCGTGAAATCGTCCACCTCCAAGTTGGCCAATGTGGAAACCAAGTGGCCACCAAGTTTTGGGAGACCATTGCAGAGGAACATGGAGTAGATATGGATGGGATCTACAAAGGAACTGATGATCGGCAAACAGACAGAATTAGTGTATATTTTACACATGCTGATGGTGAGTTAGATAATGATGATGATTTTTATACAAGATTGATTGGTGATTGGAATATGTAATGGAACTAATGTGTCTGCCTTTTCCAGGTGGCAAATATGTTCCCCGATCCATCCTGGTTGACTTGGAACCTGGCACAATGGACTCAGTCCGCTCTGGAAGCATGGGTAAACTCTTTCGACCCGATAACTTTGTGTTTGGAAACAGTGGGGCTGGGAACAACTGGGCTAAAGGACACTACACAGAAGGTGCGGAAATGGTAGATAGCGTCCTTGACGTGATCAGAAAGGAAGGGGAAGCTTGTGATTGTCTTCAAGGATTCCAACTCACACATTCACTTGGCGGTGGAACTGGCAGTGGGATGGGAACCTTGCTCCTGTCCAAAATTAAGGAGGAGTATCCAGATAGGATCCTGAGTGCTTTTAGCATTATCCCATCTCCTAAAGTTTCAGACACCGTGGTTGAGCCCTACAATGCCTGCTTGTCCTTCCACCAACTGCTGGAACATTCTGATGAGGTTTTCTGCATTGACAACGAGGCTCTCTATGACATCTGCTTCCGAACACTGAAAATCAGCAATCCTGCCTATGGAGATCTCAATCATCTCATCTCTTCAACAATGTCTGGAATCACCACGTGTTTGAGGTTCCCAGGACAGTTGAATGCAGATCTGAGGAAACTCGCTGTGAACATGGTACCTTTCCCTAGACTCCACTTTTTCATGACTGGCTATGCTCCACTTTGTGCTGCCGGCTCACAAGCTTATGAAACTCTGACTGTGTCGGAACTCACCCAACAAATTTTCAACGCAAAGAATATGATGACAGCTTGCAATCCACAGCATGGAAAATGTAAGTCACCTAAAAAAATTCAATTCAATTTAAAAAAAAAGTACTTTCATTTTTTATTGATTTATTCTTCTTGTTTTTCTATTTAGATTTGACAGTCGCAGCAGTTTTCCGTGGCAAGCTCTCCATGAAGGAAGTGGATGAACAGATGCTTACAGTTCAGAACAAAAACAGTTCCTCCTTTGTCGAATGGATTCCTAACAACATTAAAGTAGCAGTCTGTGACATTCCACCAAAGGGTCTTGCCATGTCAGCTACGTTTATTGGAAATAGCACCTCCATGCAAGAAGTATTCAAGCGGATAACTGAGCAGTTCAATACCATGTTCAGGCGCAAAGCTTTCTTGCATTGGTATACTGGTGAAGGTAGGAGTAGTTGCATAAAATGCTTATCAAACATCAAAATGAATGTAACTGATCGATGGTTAAAATTTTCTTTAAGGTATGGACGAGTCCGAGTTTACTGAAGCAGAATCCGACTTAAATGACCTCATCTCAGAGTACCAGCAGTATCAAGACGCGACTACTGATGTGGCTGACGATTCTCGCTCTGAGGACGAGGAGGAAGGTCAAGAGGTTATCACTGCCTGAGCTCATGATATCAAGTCTTACAAAAGCAATAAAATTAATAATAACAGCGATTCACTTGTAGAAAACATTCTTGAAATAAGTCAAAATTGTCCAGTTTGTCTTTAATAAAATCAATCACCAATGAAAATGTAATGAAATGAAAAACAAACTGTTTAAGTTACTTGCTGTACTTTTTAATGCATTTTAGAACAAAACTTAGTGATAGATTTAAAATAAATTTTACAACGAGAAGGGACAGTGGGGATAGCTAGAGCGACAATCCAAGCCATGCCTTCCTTTCCTCATAGCTTCCATACTTTCACTAACACGTTGATCCCTCAGAATCGCTGATACACTGAGCGACAAAAGGTATATTAGCACTCCATGCACAGGCCCATAATCTGCAGCTCGTTGATTCGCCTCACAAAGCATTCTTCGGGAACAGTCCCAACTTTTGTCACTGGAGTAAAAAAAAAGATATACCTCCATGCAAAATATATTTATATACAAAGATTGCTGATGATGAGTAATAACAAATCTTTAAAAGAAACTCACTTGTGCACATAAATGGCTAAAGCATCCAGAAACACTTCTAACAACTCATTGACTTTATCTCCCAAAATCCCATAGCCAGGTAGTGGAGTTGATCTGGAAGTTGCCCACCAATTCCACCATTTTCCTCCTTCACGATTTTGCTGAAAATCTCCCGACATCAAATATAGCAGGGCAAGCGTACTCACCGAAGATAAAAGTGTAACTGCAACTGGTGCAAAATAACCTCCAAAAGCAGTAGGACTTTCCAAATTTTCCTTCCCACTGTAAGCAATTTCCAATGTCTCACTAGAATTTATAAAACTTTCCAT
Organism: Orchesella flavescens; assembly: GCA_964034955.1. Lineage (NCBI taxonomy): Eukaryota > Metazoa > Arthropoda > Collembola > Entomobryomorpha > Orchesellidae > Orchesella > Orchesella flavescens. The sequence goes on along the minus strand of OZ035957.1, from coordinate 15,212,236 downwards.
GTTTTTTTTTTAAAAAAAAACGACTTAAGTTGCAAGTAAGTAGCCTACTTTTGGTTGAGAGGAAACTATTACTGATTGGTGAGTGCGGATACATATACATAAATACATATACACATGTTTACTGTTCTGCTTTACGAAGTTTGTACACCTGTCCCTGTTCATGACGCTTGCTGTTAGCTACGTAAAAAGCAACGGTGAAGTTGTAAAGATAATGAGACTTTGACAATGGAGGGCAACAGTCTGTAACGAGAGTTATTTCATAGAGCAGTTCTCTAAAACCAAAGAAATGATACGTGCCTAATTCTAGCTGATTTGATTATTTATGTGCCCCATGACGCGATTTCAAAGAAAGGAGGAAGCGAAACAGAAGGACCGATGGGAATTTACAATGCAGATGCCACATAATACATTTTTTTGCAAGTGGTTGAACATGAATGTGTTTACATAATTATGCGTGTTTTAAGAACATCTTTTGCTTCGTCTGGCTATTGTAAATTGTCAAGTATTTTTTAGAGAAGTATTGTTGACTGTGGGAGTATTGCAACAATAAAAATCGCATCAAATAAACAATCACATCATCATCACTCAACTCCTTCCTATAGGGTGTATGGCATTAGACGGGTATATGAATTCTACACTTGCTTCTTGCATTACTTACATGTGATTTGTATTTCCCTTTACCCATTCATCAAATCACTTGTAGAGAAGTCATTTTTTCTGCAAAAAGCTCTTGTCGTTGAATTTCAAACATAAATTATTCATTTGCTGATTTCACTTACGTTGAGGATGCTTTTTATGATGGTATATAGCGGTACAATTGCATGCATGGAAGATAGTTACACTTGAAAATCATCATTGAGATGCCTGCATTTAGAGGCTATTTGTAAAATGACTTTGGATTTTTTTTTTCATATCTGCCATTGCATTGATCCTAGGTTATCATGTGCATGCGGACAAATATTATTATAAAATGCCCTTCACTTCTCACATTCTTCAATTGCCTACAACAACGACCAGCAAGTTAACAACACACTTCTTTCTGCTTCCATTTCATCCAAATTAGAAGCACCGAAGCCTGAGAAAATATTCTCAAATCTAAGAGTTGTCGGTGCCTGACACTGAGACATACGTGTTGTAAAACATTTCTAGTGTGTTCAATTAAAAGCTACATCGGTATATATTAAGCGTAATTATTGCTGAGTAGAATCTAGAACCATTATGCAACAAGTTAGACTGCTTTAGGTACATACATACATGCGTAGGCGTTGCGTACGCGTACTGAAAACATGCTTGTTCTTTTTGAACTGTGGTACAGAGGATAATTTTTTTTATTATCCAGTTCAAGTCATCAGTCATGGATCCATAGTTGAACTGAAAAACATGTTTTATATTTATTCTCAGGCCACAAACAAAGCCTTATAAACCTAATTAACATTTTGTTCGATTTTATTACTCAAAAAACTGGTTATTTAAAATCAGGTCGAGTAGTTCAATTTACATTATGAATTATTGCAATAAATTGATACTGGCTTAACCTTTAAAATGGATCAAGACTACAATCCCTTTACATAGAAAGAAGCGTTACCCGACCTTTCTAAATTAAAATTGACTCATATTATAATAATCATTTCAACACGGCATTCGGTATGGCATACTCTTCGTTGAAGTATGATAGTGATATAGTATAGTACTAAACTTTGTGTTCAATTTTAACATATTTACTTGTTTTGAAGAAAGTCATTCACGCATGGAAGATTTGTGTTGCATAATATTCATTTCAAACGAATCTTCGTAATTTCGAGCGTAGTGAGCACAGAAGTGAGTCATTTCTCATTAACTCATCAACCATGAACAGTAGTTCCAGTTTGCATATTATTATCTTGTTCCAGTATCCACACTGAAGTGTGAGGTACCATGCTATCTAGACCAAGAGAAGAGTGAAGTCTTGTAGGTTTTAGTATAACTTGCTCTGGCGATTGCTAGCGTTTGCGTAAAAACATGCATGATTGTTAGCAAAAGAATGAAATATTTGAGAAAAACACTAAGATTATGATAGTATTTTTATGCTTCCAATTTGGAAGATACTAATGGAAAGTCTATGTATATTTAATTACACAGCACAAACCTTCATTTCATACCCCTGTTTTCCATTATGGTTGACGCACATTCTGGCCATATCATTGCAAAATCTTTCTGGGTTCCCCAAAAACCCATGGAACCATATCGGTTGCCAGTATTTTATAACTACAGCCTATTTTGACTTACCAGTGCAAAACACCTAGCCGAAACACAGACACAATGCGTGTTTATGACATTATACCACACACATGCACAAACAACTATATAGAATCTGATGTGATACGCCATGATTTACATTTCATTACAACATGCCGGCAGGCAAATCTTATTATGGTTAGCAAATTATGTCAGTATATTCATTTAACATAACCAAAACATTACCTATATTAATTTGCAGTCTCTTTCCTAGCGTTTATGTACATAATATAATTTATAAACAAAGCATTTTGCCATACATTTTCTGCTAGTTCATTTAGTTGTTCACTACCGTACAAGACGTTTTAATTATCTTTAAATCTTAAAAAACAGAAGATAGGTATGTGTTTTGATGTTTATGAAAAATGTACAAATGTTGAGATTCCATGACGTACATGATGGCTGCACAACGAAATCATAACGATGATTATGCAAGCGTGAAAGACATTGTGAAGAACCAGTTGTATTATGTCAGTCGTCTATTACGTTTCTTAAGGTTAAAAACAAAACTGAAAATATATTCAATAGATGAGAAAACCGACATAGTGTGTTTTGCCGGAAATTATATAGGTTCTTAAAGTACATGTTTTTTATCTTCTCTTTCTGTACTTATGATTTTCAAACCTTTTAACTTCTACATAAGAAACATTTGACTTAAAGTAATAATATCATTCTATTCTCACTCAAGAATTAATCCATGCAACATGACTGAAAAAGTAAAGCCATGTTGATAATACCTCATATTTACTCTAGCGCATAAGTAAGATGAGACTTCCTTCCTGTGCCAAAGATCATAATCAAATGTTTTTTCCTACCTGAAACAAAACTAACTTTGAATCTTACAGACCAACTGAAATGAAATGTGTATACATACAGATGAAAAATGTACAGAAAGACTACTGACTCAAATTCACAGTAAGTAAGTAGTGAAAAGAAGTACATTAAATTCGTTCTATATTAAACAAGATATAGTTGCATATAGATGCATGCACCAATGAGTACATATTTAAGCTGAAAATAATTAAGCTTTCTATACTCTATTTATGTCCCCTGTGATTAATTATAATTATGGTCATAATGTTTTCCAGGATGCAAAGTAAACTAAGGTAGCTTGTACTTGTGATCCTAATAGGAAGCACATCTTGAGTTATTTTACTATTTATAATTAATGCTACAATAATGTACTTTCACCTCAGGCTTTTCTCTAGTCTCCTCCTGTTCCTGTATTTTACTTCAAGAACAAAGGAGACAAACAAATACTGGTTTTCACAAAAATACTTACCATCGTAGATTAGAAGGTCATCCTCATATAAATCAAGCCATTAATTACAGCATAAAGTCAAATGTATAATTTAAAGATACAACCCCTCAATGAGATATTTTTTTTGCACATAGGCAAACAGTATATAAAAGCGACTGGAAGTTTCAATTCATCTCATAAGCCAGACAACCTTGCTTATGAACCATTCTCCTAATTACTCTCCAGTCCAGGTGAGAAAATACTTGAAACTAATAAGTTACGAATTTTAACTTTATTTGTGTACGTTTATCGCATAATAGTTTTACGTGAAATTTCAGGAATTTTGATTGACCAGCCATGAACAAGTTCATTCTGCTATGCGGCACCTTTGCCGCTGTAGCCGTTCTGACTGCGGAAGGCCGTCCAGAGGACCAAAAACAAACGGTGACTTTCACGAAGTTGAAACTCCCTGAGCCTGAAGTTCCTCCAGAAGGTGAAGAAAAGGAGCCTGCTGATGATAAAGCTAGCCTTTTCAGAAAAAAGAGAGAATCTCTTCCCGGCGACGATAAGACTAAAGTGACGTTTAAGAAACTTCAGATGCCTGACCCTGAACCTCCTACAGCGGAAGATGATGAAAAGGAGCCTGCTGATGATAAAGCTAGCCTTTTCAGAAAAAGGAGAGAAGCAATTCCCGACGATGATAAGCCAAAAGCAACTTTTAAGGAACTTCAACCATTACCTGAGCCAGATGTTCCACCAACTGTTCAACTTGAGGAAAAAAAGAAACCAGCAGACGACTAAGTTTTAGTTTTATCTCAAGAATCACCGCACAATGACACAAAAGCATTAATTCCCAGTTTGGAAATCAACGCTAAAAATTTAAACATTTACCATTTGTGATTTTTATATTGTTATTTAAGTTCTTCCTTGATTCAGCTCAATGTAATACACAGTTTAATCAAAAATAAAATCTTTCAACACATTGAAAAATTAATTTTAACATTTCTCGTCAGAATCATTTAACACGAAATACACAAACTATATAAAACCACTATTACTACTATACTTAATACTATCATAAGCAGAGAAATGTCAAAACGCACAAACTTCCCCCCTACTTGTACTTGTCAAAGTCAAAGTCATGTTCTATATATATGTAGCTACTTATTATTATTCTTCCTAAAAACAATTAAAATTCTGGAAGTCACAGTTCCTTTGCTTTGATCTGTATTCAGGTATTGCTTTTTAAAAATGTCTAATGGGATGCTCAAGCAATCCTCATCAGAAATGACGTGTTGTGCAGGCAATTTATACGGCAAGCACATATCGAGGAACACCTAAAAACAACATTTTTCATAAGTTGTAAATTATTTCTAACATTTGAAGCAATCAAATTCAAACAAATTAAAACTTGATTCAAATTCTTACACAAGAAATAGGGTTATTCTGCAGCTTCTCATCTTTTACCACCCCTTTCAATTCAATTTGGTAAATTATATCCAGGTCATCGCTGTAATCAAAGCCCTGAAGATTCCATACCCACATATGAATTGTGTTGCTAAAGAGCTCAGCAGCAAACAAGTAGTGCCCCTCATTCCACTTAATAAGTGCTAGCATACGATGTGACTCTACGAATCGGAACACAAAATTAATTATTAGTTCATTTTACACTGACAAGCAAGCTGACTAGCCAAAACGAAGTGCAGCAGTAAAAAAATAGTCAACAATAGTTGATAATAAGAATAACCCTTTAGAAATTAGGACTTACTGATCAACTCATCAAGAGGCAGGTCCAATGTAACGTTAGGTCCATCAAAGACCAACGCATTGTGGACTTCCTGATGATGCTTCCAAGCATCCAGCATGCAAATGGTCTCGTAACTGCAACTATAAAACTGGCATGCGACGATTCGGCTGTGAAAATTTCAATGAAAAGTTGAATGTTAACAGTTTTCCAACGTATTTTTCGTTACAATTATTATTGATAATACAAATATTTATGAATAAATCGATTCAAACCGCTTAACAATAAATCTACCTTGTGGCTTCTTCAAAACGACAATCTTTAACGTGATCTGCCCACTCACTACCAGAAACTGAAGCACTGCAGCCTCTGTTCCTATACTTGCACTCCCACTTACAGTTGTCCAATAAGCCCTTCAATAGTTGAGGAGGGCCTTTTAATAGTTTCCCTATTCCAGGGGTACAACAAGTTTCCAAATTGTTACTACTACTTCCAGCCTGCTGAAGTGGTGGTGAAGCCAAACTCAAACCCCTTCCTTCAGAGCTATTTTTAGGGTCTATACCCTTTTGGAATAAACATTGGGAGCAAACCCGATGTCCCTTCTCCTCACAAATGAAATAGTAATCAGGGTTTGGAATTTTCCGGCACCGAAAACACCCGAATATTTCGTAAAGCGCTGATTCATCGTCAGGAAACTTGATGAGAGTGCCTGGGTCCGTAGGACGAAGGGATGCCATCTTCTCTTGAATTCTAAAGAAAAAAACGAGCATTTAAAATAATTAAAACAGTATATTGTACATGAACATGGCTTACAACAGATAACAAACAATAGCAATTTTAAATGACAGAAGAATTACAGCTTACAGCTTAAGCCCTTCGCCAGTTTGCCTTAATCGTTTATTGTGAAACTTAGGAGGAGTTCCCATCTCGCTTTCTTCTTTTTGATGAATTTCCTTAACTTTGACTTAACTGAACTACCAACGACTTTGATCCAAATATTTCTCCTGTGTACTGATTCCTGTCAGTATTTAAAAAAAATGTATGTTGTATTGTCAATACTACTTACATAATACTTACATCTAATAGGACGCTTTTACATAAAAGGCAGAGAAAAGACTGGCGTTTAGCTTTAACCTAAATTACACTTCAGGTCCTTTAAAACTTGGTAAACGACAAGAAATGTGATTTCAATAGATCTGGAGGAATTCGTACTTGTATTTTTAATGTGAGTGGGAATTTCGAGGGTAGTATTTAATATATAATTAAAATTGTAGATTGGATGTATGCAAGTGCGTTTTCAAGACTTTGCAACAACAACTCTGACGATATAGAAAAAAAGGTAAGTATTTATTCACAACTTTTTAACTAACATGAGTTCTTTCAGTTTAACTAACATTCAGTTTGTCACTTGTAAGCATACCTTTAAGGATACCGGTATGGTTAGTGAGCTTTGTTCTCCCAGCGTGCCCAAATTGCCAGGACATCTACGGACGGCATTGCAACTTCTTACTAAAGCAACTTACTGTGTTGATGATCATACGTTTTGCAAGGGGGACGACAGAAAAACAAACGACACAGCTAGCCCAAGGTCCGTTCAAGCAAACATTGTCAGAATTTGGTGAAAATTGAAACATCAGCTACCCGGGTGTTATGAGTTTCAAATTAAAAAATGTATATTTCCATGTGTATAGTACACGTATACTAACTTTCAGCAAATTCTGACAATGTTTGCTTGAACGGACCTTGGGCCAGCTGTGTCGTTTGTTTTTCTGTCGTCCCCCTTGCAAAACGTATGATCATCAACACAGTAAGTTGCTTTAGTAAGAAGTTGCAATGCCATTTGGGCACGCTGGGAGAACAAAGCTCACTAACCATACCGGTATCCTTAAAGGTATGCTTGTAAGTAAATGATTCGATTTACGCTAAAAGGAGGTTGAGACTTATCGGTACAAATACATTACATCAAATGTCATTTTAGATCTTATCATAACTTTTCCTAATACACAATATACATAACACTTTCAAACTGCATAGTAATTGTAATAGTACGAAATCCACATAACACATAAATGGGTTAGAACGTGAACCATCAAAGGATTTACAAGTTTAAGAACATTATATGGCTAACTCATCATTCTTTCACCATTTTTCCGAACTTTCTCTACCGCTTTCTCATGCATTCGTTCATATTATCACAATCGGAACATGCATAAAATTCAATGCTCATGCCACCTTTGTTATTCTTTGAGGCAATAAAACTTCGACAAAGGACATGAGTACCCTGAGCCTTCGCCTCGAAATTTGTACTCACTTTAAACTCCTTTAGACTTTGTGGCAAACTATTGAAATCTTTTAGTAACATGTAGGGATTGCTACTACTCCCATTTATGTTTTTCCAATCAATCAATTCTAAATCTAACTTTTCTAGACGTTTTAAGTTGATAAGGAATTTAAAACTAAGCTGAGTTCTCCCTTCCTTCATCTGTATTATTGCATGCATTTTCTGAATCCGAAGTTTTTCGAGTTGGGTCAATACATGTGGCATTTGTCTATCTGGGAATGGAACGTTGGTTGAAAAGTCTTTGAGATATTTGGCAGTATTAAGGAAATTGGTAACAGTTTTGGTAGCTAATTCTGTCTGTTCATCTACTGATGATGATGATGATGAATTGTGAAGCTTAAGTTGGAATTTTGAAAAGCTCAAAGTTCTTGTTCTACTTGTAATATTTAGAAATGTTTGCATTATAATGTCATTGAGGTTAATTTCTAGCAGTGATGAGGAGCTCATTTTTGACATAATGCGATATACTTCCGGCTTGTTGTTGTCTGTGACTGAAATGCCATGAATGTTCAGTTTTCTGAGCTTTACATACCTGACATTGTCAGCAAAGTATAATAATGCGTCGTTACAATCGGATGCTGCATTTCCTGAGAATAAATCTAATGATTTTAATTTAAGCAACTCGACTTTAGTAGATTTATCTGGGAAGCCGGTGTTGCGCATACTAATTTTGTCACATTGAACCTGCAAGGTTGTTATGTTAGGAGTCTGAATCAGAATTTGGTCAATGTTTTTAAGAGATGGGTAACCTTCTATTTTAACATTGGAAACCCTACTCCCACAATCTATCTCTACGTCGTGCCATTCATAATGATCTTCAACATTAAGAACCAAGGTGGTCTTAAAATTAGGATCACAAATCTTCAATGTTTTCTGTTTGATGTCGATTGGGGTATTAATATATAATTGTTGTCCCTGGAATGTTTCGTTACGATTGGTTTTAGGAAAACCTAAAGTTTCATTTTGAGAGTTTGTAGATGTTATTATTGCTGCAGCCGTGGTTGAACTTTCTTCGTCTTCAGTTGCAATTGGAACTACTTTTTCGTTCCGGTTGTTGTCTGTAATTGTTTCAGTAACTATCCCAAAGGCCTTTAATGGTGTGGTTGTAGTTTCGCTGTTGTTGCTTTCCTCCAAAGCTTTTGACTGAGAAAACTACAATGCAGATATAATTTTAAATAGGAAAACTTCAGCCAAATAATATTTGGAATAATTAAATTTATCAGTTACCCATAATGGGTTGGTTGTGGTGTAATTTGTGATTCCAACATGGTTTAAGTCAATGGCAGCAGTTTTTTTCCCCAAAGCTGGAGTAATGATATTACTGTTTGAATTGTTGACATAGTTCGCTAGAACAAATATGTCAAGGAACAATCCCATGATAACAGCTACTACAGCTAAAACGAAAATGCAACCTGTCATTTTTGGGTTCTTCTTCACAAAGTCGCTCACAGATGAATATCTTGTCCAGTTCCAACATCTACTTTCTGAGCGACACGGTCTTCGTGATTTATTATTATTGTTGCCAGTACTTGCCGAAAGCAAATTTGATTCGATTGTAATTGAAACGCTTGAATCGTTATGTGGGAGTGAGGGTGTTGGCACCATTTGCTGTGAGGATTGAGATTGAATACTGCTATTGTCTATAACTGTTAACTTCTTTGGCAGACCAGGAACATTTTCAAAGGCTCTTCTTATGTTGGCTTGATAGTTTGATAAATCTGGATCATTCTTTAGATTGAGTAGATGATTGAGCGCTTTACACACATCCGCCCTGTAGCAAAAATTGAATTCATTAAGTAAATGTGCTATATTTGTTTGCACTTGAATGACATTACTTAATTGCTTAAAAAAACACTAGTACCTATGCTTAAGAAGGGCAACAAATTTTTCCGTCCAGATTACAGATGAACAGGTAGTAAACAGCTCATTACATTCTAAGTCTTCGAGCAAACCCAATGATTTAAATAAAATCAACACTTTGCAATTGTTGTTGTGATTTTCGAAGATTGATGTTAATGATAGGCATATATTTTTTAAGATTAAACGGCCGTCTTGATTAGAAATAGAACCAGACCCGCCATAAACTAACTCGTATTTTGATGAAGTCATTTGTTTGTAAATAAATTTCTGGTCTGCCCAGAATATATTTATAACTCAGTATATCAACCATTATATTATTACAGCACAATCGATCAGCAAATGCACTACAAGTCAACGTATTTAATACAGCAGCGCAATTAATAATCTTTAACCGGGTCTTTTTTTTTTTTTTATTAATTTTGCTTTGGCCCTCCAATCTTCTTGGCAGCTAACTCCAGAAGTAAAAAACATTCAATGAATAAAATGTGAAAAAAGTCGCGTGATCATGAGCATAAGTCAAACATCAAGACATATCCGGTACATAGTAATACATACACCATTGTATACGCAGCATCATCAGAACTATCACCTGAGATTCCAACAGATATATTCCGATATTTTATAGATAAGATTCCGAGCTTGATGTGTTGTCACTAAACTTACTACTGTGTATATGTAAGTATTTGTATGAAGTCAATTTAGGATGAATCATGTATATTTATGCACACTTTATAAAGTTGAAAGTATATTGCATACATGGAGTAATTCGGGGGAAGATCACGCGCAGAATCATGACCTAGTTTTCATTATGGCCTATGGAAGACATTGTCTTTCACGCAAAAGTTTACAAATCAGAGCATGGAAACGTTTATTCTTCTTCCAGAGAGTAATTTTTATTAAACAAATCATCAATTCATGCCACGATACATAAATGTGCATTAAAGTGTATTACAGTAGAACCACTAAACTAAAGTGTAGTTAGTGGTTCTACTTGTATTACATATATAATTCACGTCTTGTGGGCGGGAGTGACAAAAGGAGATTGCTGTAAATTGTGAAGGAGAAAGTATGGTGCACAAATTTATGAAGATTTGTATGAAATCGTGCAGTATTATGTATATCCCATTCATTTTCTGTAAAAAGAGTGCATTTTCATACGAATTGATAAACTAAAGGTTTATGTAAGTGTAGATGCAACCTTTTTGGATTGTACATGATAGAACGGTATGCTGCTTGCAGTGAAAGATCATGCATAATGATACCAGATATCAGTATTTTTTGAGGTACCATGTCCAATTTATTTGTGGACTAATCACAGTCTGGATTTAGGTTTGCATCACATGCTATCACTAT